>JABCKS010000101.1:0-41961 GCA_018851325.1 Termitomyces sp. DKA19
CTCTGGTGCTTTTGCCAGCCCCATGCTTCCCTCCCATTACAGTGATTGGGACTATCATTGTGTATAGCCTAGTCCTTATCCTATCCTGTTCTGTATTTCTTCTGGTGTGTTTCAAGGAGATAATGTCTGGAACTTGTTTTACCAGGAGGCTTACAGTTTTCAGCCTTAATAAATAGTTTATTTTGACTTCTGGTGTTTTGTGTGTTTCCAATATTGTGACAACATCATATCAGTATCCACACAGTACAATAAAAAGCCCAGCCATGAATAAAACCACCACTACTTCAAAAACAGGATTAGACAAAAAGCCTACAGACATTACTAGCACTGAGGTACTGGCAAAACCCACAATAGAACAGACTGAGTGGTTGTCTCTGAGCCCATCAATAGATGATAGAACTTACAAGATATATGAGTGCTAACTGTGAAAGCCCAGTGGGACTGGGGAGAAAAATGGATGAGAGTGCAGCTAAAGTATGAAAAATACTCACAGACTCATATGAGGCAGTGTTGGACCTAGCATGAAAAATACTCACAGACTCATATGGGGCAGTGTTGGACCTGGCAGCAATGGGAGCAGAGAATCAACTGTGCACTACTATGCTAAGAGATGGGGGTGAGTTTGCCACACATATCTCAGAACTCCACATAAAATAGAAAGAGGCAGTGATAATACTTTCAGATCCATAGTGATGATATTGTTACCAGAGTCATAAAACACCATTGTAGCAAGCATATATGCAACAAGGACATCCACTAAACTGATAGCTGGACTCTCTGTGTACTGGGAGAGACTGAAAATGGACAAAGCTGCTGGAATGTCAGCAACAGCACTTTAGGCATTGACTAGAGCTCCCTGACTGAGGCTTGTGTGTCTGAACCCCTAACTGTAAGTGCATGGGGCACACAATTAAAAATTGCTACTGGAAGGGTGGTTAAAAGGAGAGTCAGTTTCTAACAAACTTCTGAAACAGAGATAGCACACTTGAGCACACTTGTGGCCCTAAATGCCCCCAATGCAAATACAGTAAACCAAACACAAAAAACCCCCCATGGTGAGCCTCACAAACACCACCAAAAGTACATCTCCAATAAGCCATTACATTAGGCCTGATAGCCACCAAAACCAGGGCAACAGTGCCTCAAGATTCCCCTATTTTTGCAGACTCCAGAGCAAGCAACCACTGCTTCATTGACAGGCAAGTATTCACAACCTATGCTATTGGTTACACTATGAAAGGGGACAGGCAGCATCTAAGGACTCAGTGTTCAAGATTGTTGGTCAGGGCACAGTAAAAAGAGTCATACAGACAAAGCAAGGACCTACCAAGATCACCTTCAGGAATGCCCTGCACACTCCTGATTTGGCTGCCAACTTTATCTTAATAGCAAGGTTTTATGCTGCTGGGTTTGTCATCATATCTGGTCAGGATAAAGTCACTTTCAAAGACTGTGATATTAAAGAAGTGCTGATGGGGGAAGTGAGGCAATGTATTGTTCAGAATGTCTAGAACAGAAAGACAATTCTCCTCTACAGGCCATGAGTGCCTTGCCACTGAACAAGCCCATGAGTCTTGATGAGTGTCACAGATACATTGGACACATAGGAGCTGACAGCATCAGGGCACTAGCATGTAAAGGACTGGTCAATGCACTAACCATACTGGGAGATCTGGAAGTAAGAGATTTGTGTAAAGGTTGTGTCTATGGGAAATACAAAGCCAGGCCTTCCAATAGTGAGACCTCCATGGAAAAGGGACAAAACAAGTGCATGCACATAGATCTGTGGGGTCCAGCAACTGTAGCCTCTCTAGGTGGGGCAACATACATGATATTGGTAGCCAGTGGAGGCACCTCTCACCTTACCAGTTATTTCTTGTCCAGAAAGGATGCAATGACTACACTGTCAGTGTTCTCAGCATACTTTGCAGGATCAGAGCAACAAACTGATAAGAAACTCACCAGAGTGCAAGTCAATACAGGCATGGAATAGATTAATGACAAGTGGTAAGACTACTTCACCCAACACAGAATCATCCTTGTTGTGACTACCCCATATGCCCACACCCAGAATGGCTTTGCACAGAGATATATTTGCACAATTATTGAGGGAGTCAGGTGTATGCTGGTAGAAAGTGAGCTGCCAAAGTTGCTATGAAAAGAGGCCACAGCTATGCAAATCTATACAAGGAACAGGATCCCATCAGCATGACACCTAGACAACATGCCCAAGGAACAGGATACAAGGAGTAGCCTACCTCAGACTATTTGGCTGCACTAGGTATGCAAAGGTGCCTAAAGAGTTGGTGACATTGAAACTGGATCTGAAGTCAGTGAAGTATGTACTTATAGGTTACTCTAGCAATGGCTACAGACTGTATAACTGTGGGACTATGTCCATAGTTACATCCTATGATGTTATCTTCAATAAGGGTACAGGGCATCAAGTATTCACATACCTGAGCAATGACACAAGTAACATCATAGCTACCAACCCCCCAGAACTAAATCTGTCCACCAAGGCCATCATTTCATCCAACCAGCCAGTTATACCCAGGATCAGAGTGTCCAATGCACTACTATAGCTGTGAGGACATGTCAAGCCTAGATGCTAGCACCACAGAGGTAAATCAGCTGATGCCATGAGTAACTGAACCCACCCTTCAATTTTCTGACAGACTTAGGGCTGCTAATATGACAGAATCCACACTATGCTCATTCCTTGCCCAGGATGCCTATGCACTCCTTTCCCTATTAGACATGTCAAATGACCTCACAGATGACACATACATCCCAGAGAGCTATGCTGAAGCTTATCCTGATCTATAGGAGCTAGCCATGAGAGATGAGCTCAAAATGATGACAGAGTATGATATGTTCATCCTAATGCTGGAGTCATTGGTGTCAGCAGGCAAGAAGGTCATTGGTTGCCACTGGGTCTATGCCACCAAGTACAATGTTGAGGGTAACATAATCTGGCAGAAAGCTCATCTTGTGGCAAAGGAATACTCTCAGATTCTGGGGGAGGATTACAATGAGACTTGTATGGTGGTAGTCAGGTTGGAGTAACTATGAAAGTTGGTGGCTATAGAAGTGTGACTGGGCCTGAGGATCTGGCACATGGACTTTGTGTTTGCATATCTGAACAGTGTTCTGGACTTCAATGTTACATGGAAGTGCCACAGGATTGCCTAGGGGGGAGGGAAAGGTATATCATCTCTGGAAAACTCTTTATGAATTAATGCAAGGTGGCTACAATTGGTAGCACATGCTGAATGTCACATACCAAGACTTGGGATACTAGACCCCATAAATAGCTGTTGTGTATAACTTAGAATAGCCAGTGCCACTGCAGGCACCAGAAATTGTTTTCCTTGGAAAAAGGAAAAAAGAAACATGTTATGGCATTTCCTTGTCAGTTTTTTGTTTTGGAAAAAGTCATTTTCCATTGTCTAATGTCTTTTCCTCCCTGAAATATGTGCATCAGAAATGGCATAACATGTTTCTTTATTACTTTTTCCAAGGGAAACAACTTCCAGCACCTGTAATGTGCTGAACATACCATCACCAACATGTTTAATAATGATGTCTTTAGGGTATTGACAACCACCAGAGGCCTCAATGAAGCAAAAAGGGAACCAGCCACAATCTATAATGTCAAGGACCTAGGCACCCCATTGTTCATACTAGGAATGGAAATATATAAAGATGAAATGAATGGGGAAATATTCTTCTCTCAAAAGGCATATTCTACATAGGTCCTCAAATATTTTGGAATAAAGGGCTGCAACCTTTATGCTACCCCACTCTTAACAGGTATCAGACTCACTGTGGCAATTGCACCCCAGACCCCAGCTGACCATCAGTACATGGCAGACAATCTATATAGGCAACTCCTTGGCTTTCTAATGTGGGCACAGGCAAACTCAGGATCCACTCAGTGGCAAGCACTGATATATGTATTGGGCTACACGAAGGGTACACTCAACTACAAGATCAGGTACTCAAAAGAACTGGGAGGTGACATCAGACCAGTAGATTACATATATGTGAATTATGGAAGAGATTTGGACATGAGATGCCCAACAATGGAATATATATTTATGATGGCTGGAGGGGCCATCTCCTGAAGCTCTAAACACCAGAACACTATCACGCTCAGCACCATCAAATTCAAATATATGGTGGTGACTCAAGGGGCTCAACAGGGACTGTGAATGTACAACTCCATGGTGGAGATTGACTTTCCCCAACCCTTCCCAATCATACTCTACATGGACAACAACCCATCCATTGCCCTGGCTGAGTCAAGTAAAGGACAGTCTAGAGCTAAGCATATAGACATCCAACATCACTACATTCGAGAAGACATACAAGCTGAAAACATTGACATCATACACATCCTGTCAGCCAAAAATCTTGTGGACTTATTCACAAAACCTCTTCTCAAGGCAGCCCATGAGTATCTAGTCAAGTAGATCAGTCTCACAGACTGACTCAAGCCTTGTCATCAGGGGGAGTGTTGAGTAATGACTCCCAAGGCTTGGTAAAAAGAGTATGTTTTGGTGTATCTTATTTTCTATCCCTTACTTACTAATTATTCTTTGTTCTGTTTGTGCTGCCACTACTGCCACAACTGTCAGCAGCTGACATATTGTCAAGACACTGAGGGTGAGTTTATTCTTACTTGTTGTTACCTATGATTTACTTACCATCTAAGTAGAACTTACTGTGTCCTACTTAACAGCTTAATAAAGTTGTCTTCACATATTGTCAAGAGACTGAGGAACTTACTGTTTTCTACTTAACAAAGGGAATAAAGATGTGTGTGATGAAGAATGAAATAGATTGGACAATGATGTTGGGACAATGGACATAGGGGTTGATGGTGCACTTTGATCTCTGGATATCCAACAGAGTCTACTTTCTCTTCATCACTTTCCCAATCTTCCTTTCCCAAGCATGTCTTGAGGGTTTCCAGCTCTGAGAGAAGATCACAGTCTTTATCATGGTTATTGTTACTGGTCTCTTGTAGTTCATTGATCTTGTGGATTCTGGGTGATTGAGCACAATTGAGATTAGACTTGGTAGACTCCAAGGGTTCTGGAGCATGCTGATTGCACAAGCTACTGATATTGTGCTTGACCTTTGGCTTTTGACCACGATGAGACTTGAGCATTTATACTGGTAATGATCAGAAAGGATCTGAGTTGATCAGTGAGCATCCAGTGGCCAGATCACTCTTTCCTTTTTAGCTCAATCTCTTGATTCTTTCCCAAAATCCAGGGTCGTGGTTGACTCAACAAAAGGAGTTGATCGCGCATTTTTCTCATTGTCTTTGAGATTGTTTTCTGGTATGACAAGGTTCTGAGGCTCATATCACCCCACCCCACCCCATTTCAGACAAATACAGTGCCACAAGGTCTTATTACAATGTTATACACTCAGAATGCATCTAAAATAATGTGCAGATCATGAGGAATTCGGTCCCTCATATTAGTTGACTTTGCTTGTCCGCCACTGTAGCTTGCAAAGACCACCTGCTTAGAGTAAGGACGGAGACAGGCCATATGTCAGACAATCTTTGAGGAGTGCAATAATGGCCTTGAACGACAAAGTAGAAGCAAATGGATCATGATGATCGAATGCCCCCACTCAATATGGGTCATGAGAAGTGAGAGGGATTGGAAGCAATGACGCGAGCCAGTGCTATGACTATATGCTTTTCAAGGAATCAACTTCAATGACTCAGCTCCAGGGTCAAGAATGATGGCATAGATATCGACCTCGCTTCTCTTTAGTCATTTTGATTGAGTTGCTATAGATTGAACATGTGGCACGCTATATCTGGTCTCATACAAGCCTGTGGCAGGACACACTGACAGCAATATGCTGTGCTGAGATGCAATTCTGCCCCTGACCACGAGCTTAGTTTTTTTCCTTGAGAAGCAGTCATATAACGCCATTTGTGTAGGCATACTAATCAAGAGTAGTTACAAAAATGTCTAAGTACTGGTGATGAATAGGCTCAGGTCTATTTCGATCGACTATAAACCTTGATGCTTGGTGCTTGATTCTTGATGCTGCAACAAAGAGATAGGTGAGATCAATGAGCACTTGTGTGTGTATCTTCCAAATTTAACATACCGCATTGCCGGCAATCAATACCCCAGGAATCTCTTAAAACTACACCATGGTTTGAGGTGAAATATCCTTTAGCATCTCAGTTTCGCAGAACCCTTTGGTTCTATGCTGTACTGCTTGGTTTGATTCTGTAGTCTGGCCCTGCAACGCCTCTGATGATGGCTGGCCAAACTGAATTTCCATTCCACTTGAGAACGCTGTACGGTCTGGCAGGAACCTTCCCCTAGAGGACATATAAAAGCGATTGTTCAAAACTGCGAGAAGAGTATTCACGTATCTTCCGAATTGTCAGATGACTAATGAACATGGAGGAATGAACGACCTACGACTTTCCAAGAGTATATGCTCTCAAAGTTGCAAAAAAGCAAATGAGTCAAATCAAATTGAGGAGGATGGAGAACTAACGGAGCCAGTACAATGGTAAAACCATGCTATTCATGGTTCACATTAGATCAGAAATGGTTCAATAGGAAGTCACCTACTGGGGTTGCGAAGAGGCATAGGACCGAGATGATGGCGAAGGAAGCTAGGTTGAATGGTGAATAAAGGTTGTCATGGTGTAAATGTTACTGTACCAGTCACTGCATTTGTCTCTACTGTTAGGCGTACAATGCGTGTCAAAACGTTGTCAGTCTGCTGAATCTAGTCCGTTCTTGAACGTAGAAGCTGTTTGTAAGAATAAGAATGGAGATTGCGACAAGAAAGAAGAAGAATCGTTACAAGTATAGTCATAGCTACTGCAATCAATGTATCCGTGACGGCCATCCCAACATCGGCAAGC
Organism: Termitomyces sp. DKA19; assembly: GCA_018851325.1. NCBI lineage: Eukaryota > Fungi > Basidiomycota > Agaricomycetes > Agaricales > Lyophyllaceae > Termitomyces > Termitomyces sp. DKA19. Next base: position 6,926 of record JABCKS010000101.1, read on the forward strand.
TGAATGATATTGTCAATGTCTCCCAAATGTATTTCAGCAGGGAGCTCACAGATCCTTTGCCATTTGAGAATGTAAAAAAGATCCATATTACCAAGCTGAAATGCCTAGAGACCATAGTGCGGTATGACGTAGCATGAAGCTCTGGAAGAAGAGCAGAACGTACTCCAACGCTAGCAGCTATGCATCCCACAAACCCAGTGACAGCAACCTGCGATAGAACAGAAAATACATCATATCACGATTAACTCGAAAGTCCACCAGATACTGCATGGGGCTTAAAAAAAATATCGAGGAGGGCAACCACCATGATCTGTGCAGAACCCGTAAGCGCCAACAGAAGAAGGTTTGTTCAACGAGAGCCATGACCCCATCCAAAATGGGTAAATCGAAAGGAAGGGTAACAGGGTTGACGAGTGAGTTCATATTCCCAAAGCCATGGGCAAGCCAATGGAATGCATCTGCAGCAACAAGGACTGACTGTAAGGTATCTAGGAAAAACATTCCATACACTGAATCATTGATAGAGGTTCAGGTGAAATTGTATAATTGAAACCTCTTACCCAATGCTTTGTTTATGATTTTGTCTTTTGGGAACCATTGATAATAAACATCTGAAGATTGGTGAATGATCATGGAAATATGTAAGATTTTAATGACTGACAAACTTGCATCAATGTGATACCATATAGGAACCAGACAAGTATGACTGCAATAAGCTGCATGGAAAATGGTAGTCAGCTGATCCTGGAAAGTGTGCGAGCTGCATAGGAATCCTACTAGTGGACCTGCCCTATGGAGTCGAACAAATACATTGGAGCGCGTGGTTTTGTTGCAAACACTTGCCACTTACTTGGAAGCAATGTCAGGCGGGGTCGGTGGCAGACACGCAGCCATCTGAAATGTTGAATTCATGACTCTAGAACAGAAAGGGTGAAGATGCGATCTAGGTGTGGATCTCTCGTTCTCTAACCTCTGAAAAAAGTGGTACTTATAAGAGAGACATTCAACATTATTGATCAACTTGTTTTCAAAGACAAGTTTGTTGGTGTATCATGATCATGATCTTTTGGATTGCTCAAGGTTTCCGAGATTGGGCGATCCCTGTCCATGATTCAATCATCATCCAAGGGTAGGAGAATGTTCATGAGAGAAGATGTTCTAAATTAGAAGAATTTTCTTTACACGGCCTAATGATCTTTTGTAGATATTTTGTTGAGTTTCAATGTCCAGGAGGTGAGGGTTTTTGGCCAGTGGCGCGAAAGAAAAGGGCGTAAAACTTGTTTGCAGCTCGGCTGTGGCCTTGTGTGAGTTCTTTGAATCTTGTCACAAACACTTGGTTTGTCTTGATAACAACAGTGCTGAGTCAACGAGTTAGTCGAGTATGGACATGGTGGACCAAGTCTGAGGAATATTCCAGCTCACCTCTTCACATAGCAGTAAGGCCGAATGTTACCAGCCAAATATAGCATCAGATACAGGAAGAGCATAATGATATACCATCTTGCATACCAGACAGGCTGAATGAGATAAAACTGTCGCTGAAAACCATGACCATATGCTGTAAGCAGGGGTACACTCTCACCTATAAAATGAAATATTGAAGAAAGTAGCAAAGGCTACACAACATGAGCAAAAGACAGCCAAGAAGACACGTCCTCGAGCGCGTGGCAGGGTAGCCGAACATGACATGCGACAGTGCTGGTCCGCCTCAACCGGACGCCAATATATGGTGTAGATGTCCGACCCTCCTTAGCTTGACGGGCTATGCTCCATGCCGAAGGCATGGGTCTATCTTGTTGGGGCAAAGCCCCAAAACCGGGAACTGAGATCTGGCCTCAACCTCACTGCGTTCTATCAAATGTTTCTCAATAAAATTTCTTTGTATTTCTTCCTAAAAACAAGTTGGAAAAATGTTACATGTTCCAAAAAGAAATTAATCAGAACTTCTTTCAATGTTGCTCAGGAAAGATCAATTAGAAACACTATTGTGTTACACTGCATGCACTAAAAGTTGTTTCCCTTGGAAAAAGTAAAAAAGAAACATGTTATGCCATTTCTAATGCACATATTTTAGGGGGAAAATGCATTAGACAATGGAAAACAATTTTTTCAAAACCTAAAGCTGACAATGAAATTGTATCACATGTTCCTTTTTCCTTTTTTGCAAGGGAACACCTTCCAGCACTTGCAGTGTCAATAAGTGTGGCACTGGTCACACAACAAGTGCATGTTATCTACTCCCTCATCAGTCTGGCTCACATGCTCAGCAATAGGCAATAATATATCCTTTTATCCAATACATGAAATGCAATAGTAATGACAAAAGAAGGTGCTCACATAAAAAAAAATAAACACAAGTAGTAGAATCTGTTATACCAATCAAAAATCTTGCAATATGAAGTGGTTAAGGTTAAGTTGAATTACAAGCCTACACAAGACTATGCTAAATCATCCAGCCAAATATGAGGTAGCTGAATCTCAGATTCAGGGTGGAGGGTAACTTGCAATTGTGTTTGTGGTCTGGTGCTAGCATGTGGGTTGCCATATGGATCTCATCATCTTCTTTGTGTTTGCTGTCCTTTTATTTTCAATGAAACATTATTGCACTTTATGTATTGGATAGAACAAAATATTGTTGCCTATTGCAGTACATATGAGCTAGACCAATAAAGGGGTATGTCAGCATGTGCTCATTGATACAATAGTGTTTCCAATTGATCTTTTCTAAGAAACATTGAAAGAATTTCTGATTAGTCTTTAGTAACACATAATGTTTATCCACTTTGTTCTTTTGAAAAAGCACAAATAAGGTTTATTAAAAAACATTTGATAGACAATTATATAAAGGTAACTATGGAATGACAAAAGATACATGTAATATATTTTTCAGAAAAAAAAAAGTGCAGAAACAGAATGTGTTCCCTATATATTCTCTGAGAGCTACTTTTTTTAATACAAATGACAGGCTGAGTTACAGAAATAAAATTTCCAAAATTAGCTGAAGAAACATGAAAAAGAAACACAAAAAGTGTTGTTCTTTTTACCATTTCTCAATTTATACTTTTAATTTCTCTGGAGAAACAATCATTAGATGTGTGTCAATGCACTGCTGATGGCATGTGACCTTTTGTCTACTGTACAGTTACTCCCACAGTTCCAGAAGTGTAAGGGCAACCTCCAGGAGCAACAGCTAAATCATGCAGCTAGCAGAGGGGAATCCAAAGTATATTAGCAGTAGATCAAGGTACAGGCAGTAACTAATCACCTAGCAAGTCTAAGGATTCCTGCTGCTTGGTGCAGTGCATCAATGAGCAGCAGAGGCATGGGAATGACTGTACACAAGGCCAGAGCTAGCCCTAACTCTAGGGGGATGATTGATGAGGTAATGCAGAGAGTTCTGCAGGTCTCTGGAGATCTTTGGGGGTCTGAAATAGGCCCCAGAGATGTTGAGCAAGCTGCAGAGGTTGGAAATGGAAGTCTTCTGACATCACCCCCCCTCTAGTATGCAGCATCTTGACATGTGGAGTAGAAAAAGCCCTGGATTGCCTGGTCCACTGTTGAAATGGGATAGACTCCCCTAGATGGCATGCAGAGCATTGGGCATGTACATTCTCCTACAGTTCCCAGGAGATATCCTTGATTTTGTAAACCTTCCACTTCACCTTGTATTGTAGCCATCACCTCAATAGATAACTATCCAGGATCTCCTCCACCTTATACTCCTTGTTGTCATTGACCACCACTGGGGGTGGTGAGGGTGGCAGGTGTCACCCCAGAATAGTGTCCTTTAGGGCTAGAGTCAATTTGACCATGTTGAACACTGGATGGAGTTGGCACATTCCTGTGGGGAGCCAGAGTCAGTAGGCCAGTGGCCCTACCTGATGCTCCACCATGAAAGATCCCAATTGGCAGTGTGAAAGCTTTTTCAATGGTCAGGTGGTTGTAATGTCAGGGACCATCCCATCTTGGCCCATCTCACCTCATTTCACCTCATCTCACCTCACTTCACTTCAGATTATCTCACCTTGGAACTATCATCACATGTGTCAACAGGTCAATGACAGCACATGACCTCAGTCTATGAGGTTAGGGTTGGTCTCACCTCATTCCACCTCACCTCACCTCACTTCACTTCACTTCCATGTTCCAGACTACCTGCTGGCTGCTCCATGAGTGTTAGTGCACCATAGAGGGCACATGACCATCTGTCTACTGTACAGTTAGTCCCATGGTTTAGAAGCCTAGAAGGTCACCTTGAGCATAGAAAATACTTAGACTTGTTCTCTTTTGATTTCTCTTTACCAAGTGTGTAGCCAGATCTGTAGATGTAGTATAGCTTTGAATAGACTTTGGATCTCCCTTTGCCAGCTGTGTTATTTGAGTCCCAGCCTCCAAAGGTCACCCTTACAGCAGAACAAATCTCTTTACTTAGGTCCAGAAGCTCTTCTAACTGCTAGAGTCAATCTGCCCCTAGAAGTCCTTCCCTACCCTTGTGTTTCTATCCTGAGATCTATATGACTACTCCAACTCTGTCAGCAGACCCTAGGGATACTTCTAGTCCTCTGGATGAAGTTTGGCACTGTTTGTTACTCTTGGAAGCCCAGGTGCAATCTACTCAAACTTCCCTTACCCTTCACACCAATGAGCTTGCAGGTTTACACCAATCTATGGAAACTATTGCCCATTCTTTACAAACATTATTGGAATGCCTCCCTCTTCCCTCCCCAACCCTTCCAGCAGTTCCTCAAAGAGGAGAATGGGTTTGGAGGTGATGGCACACTTGAGATTGTCAAAAGCTGTCTACTTCAGGGGGCCCTAACTCTATGCAACATTCTTCCCAGTGAGGTCAAATAATGGGTGGGCATTATGCAAGAAGTCCTGAATAAATCTCCAGCAGAAGTTTGAAAAGCCCAGAAATGCCTCCTCCTTCTTGAACTTGGGCACTGGCCACTCTGCAACACCTGCCACCTTCACTGGGTCCATTTCTATGGCGCTATGCAAGATGATCAACCTGAGATACTCTCTCTATCTAGGTTTGCTCAAACTCAGACTTCTCCAGTTTGAGATAGAGCTGATGAAGGCAGAGACATTCCAAGACAATGTGCATGACCCAGTAGTGCTACTCCAGCATTTTGATGTAGATGAGGATGTTGTCAAGGTATATGCACACTATGTCTTCTAGTATAAGGTCCCCAGAAGATGTTGTTCATGATTGTCTGGAAGGTGGCAGGGCTCTTAGTGAGTCCAAAGAACATGATGAGGGGTTCAAACAGTCTGCAGTTGGTCTGGAAGGCAGCCTTCCATTCATCTCCCTCCTAGATGTATATGTTGTTGTAGCCCCACTGGACATCCAATTTTGTGAAATACTGCACACTCTGGAGGTTATTGATGTCAGAGATGAGGGGGAGGGGGTAGCAGTTCATCACAGTCATGGCATTAAGGACCTGGTAGACCTGGACCAGTTGGAGGGAGCTATCCTTCTTCTTGATGAAGACCAGAGAAGCCATCAGAGATTTGGAGAGCAGATGCAACTGGAGGCCAGGTTCTTCTGCAGAAAGGCATTGAGTTCATCCTGCTCCTTTGGCACTAGCAGGTATACCTTACAGCTGGCTGGTGTGGAGCCCAGCAGTAACTCAATGGCATGATCCTACTGCTTGCACTCTAGGAGCAAGTCAAAGGAAGCCTTGGAGAATATGTCCTTAAAAGCATAGAGATATGGAGGCACAATATCCTGGAATTCCTGGGGCATGGAGTATGCAATAAAGGCCTGGACCAGCTACTGAGAAGTAGTGATGCCCAGTGGTAGGGGGTGTGCTATAGAGATGGCTGGAGTAAGGACTGGCATTGGGTGAGCAGGTATAGGGTGGCAGAGATTGGTGATTGGAGTGGGGTGCATTATAGTATGTGGGTGGCAGAGCTCACTCTGGATCTCCATGAGTTGCCACTGGTCCTGGGCCACCTCATACTATGATGCAATCTATTCATTGTCCTGGGCAACCCTCCACAAAATTGTCAATGCATTCCACCAGCACAGGGTGTAGGCTCACCTGGAAGGTGAGGCATAATTGAAGGCTGTCAGGGTAAGTGGCTTGCTTGACCAGAGCCTGGAAAAAGTCAATGTACTCATCCAGTGTATGCCTTCCTTACTCATATTGCTCCCTATCACATAGTGTCAAAGCTGTGGTCTAGTGGGAAAAACTCCATGCAGAAGTCTTTCTCAAAGGCAGCCCAGTCAAGAAAACTTCCCACACCCCCAGGGTAATGGAAGACTCATAGCACATAGGTGAAGGCATAGTCCTGTCTTCATGTATGACAGTACCCAGGCCATCTTCAACATGTTGGAGTCAAAGACATCCCTACTAAGGTGGATGTAGGTGATGCAGGATTGCAGGAATTGTTCCCCACTGCAGCAGGTGCCATTGTATGCATCTGGTAGTGCAGGGCATGGCATGGCCATAGAGTCACTAGAGCTGTAGAGATAGGTGCAGATAGAGTTGGGGCTGGTTCCACAGCTGGTGGAGGTGCAGAGGTAGGAGTTAGGTGTTCAAGCAGTATCTGGAGTGATTGGGAGATAAGATCTGTGGTGTGACAGAGGGTAGAGAGTTCAGTTGTATGATGGGTGAGAGATGATTGCATTAATTGCACTTGGGTTTCTAGGTGCAACAGGTGGATCCAAGCTTTGTCCTGCAGAGCCAGAGCCCCCAAGGGTGTGTATGGGTTGGTAAACTGAGACATAGAACTCCACAATGCTTAATCCTTGTGCAGAAGCAATGGAAAGTGGCTTGGAGGTTCCTTGCAGCTATGAGGGGCTTTTAGATCAGTTTTAGGAGACTTGTTCTGCTGTAATGGTGACCTCCAGAGCAGTGGATCAGAGTCACATAGCTAGCAGAGGGGAATCCAAAGTATATTAGCAGAGTAGACAACAATACAATCAGTAACTAGTCACCTAGCAGAGGGGAATCTCAAGTCTAAAGATCCCTGCTGCTCAGTGTGGCACATCAGCAGGCAGCAGAGGCATAGGAACTACTGTACAGAAGGCCAGAGCTAATCCTAACCCTAGGACAATAATTGGTGAGGTAATATGGAGAACTCCAGGGTTCTGAAATGAGCCCTGGAGATGTTGAACAAGCTGTGGAGGCATTGGAATAGGTCTTGAAGGTTGAAAATGGAAGTCCCAAATGGAAGTCCTCTGACAAATCCCAGTCTACAATATTGATGGTACCCCCAATGAAGCTGAATCTATCTGCTCTGTAGTAGATTTAGTCCTCTGTTACTAGAGCCACTCAGAATGTGCTGTTTTCACAGTTACCAATCTGGGAAGGCAGGACATGATTTTAGGCTTCACTTGGCTTCAACAACACAACCCAGAGATTGACTGAGCAAGGGGAACAGTGAAGATGAGCCACTGCCTGCATCACTGGGCCACCTGTGCAGGAGAAGTCTGAGAGGAATGTGGAGTGGAAGTCTATGAGTGTGTGGCCATGCACACTTGTTATGTCAGTCTCTTCCCCTATGCTGACCTTGACCTGTTGGACCCCCCCTCACTGGCATTCCCTCATAGAGAGACTCTCTATGAGGATGTCAGAGGAGTTGGGTGTGGTAGCCAAGAGCAAAACAGTGAAGTGGGGAAGTTGAGCCATATTGTGGACCTGGAGTCTCCAGACAAGGCTATTGAAGTGGGGGATCAGATTTATGCTACCACTCTCTATTCCCCTCTAACTAAGGCAGAGGTAAGGGCTAGCCAGACCACCACAGAGCTCAATAACTGGCCAAGGCTTTTGCAGCAAACTCAAAGCACAAGACCTCTGCCAGTATGATCCCCTAACACCTTCAGAACTTTGAGGAAGTATTTGCCAAGGCATCCTTTGACTTCCTTCCTAAGCACAGGCAATGAGACTATGCTATTGAGCTGGTACTGGGAGCCAAACAATTGAGCTGTAAGGTCTATCCACTTGCACTATAGGAGCAGGATGAGTTAGATGCCTTTTTACAGGAGAACCTCAGCTCCAGGCAAATATGACCTTCAAAATCTCCCCATGGCCTCCCCAGTTCTCCTTTATTAAAAAGAAGGATGGGTCCCTCTGTCTGGTTCAAGACTATTGAGTCTTGAATGTAATGACTGTGAAGAACTGCTACCCCCTAACTTGTGAATAACCTCTATGGTGCACATTATTTTACTAAGTTGGTTGGCTGTTAGGGCTACAACAATGTGCACATGAAGGAGGGAGACAAGTGGAAGGCAGCATTCCAAACAAATTGCAGAGTTTTTGAACCTTTGGCAATGTTCTTTAGCCTCACTAACAGCCTTGCCACCTTTCAGACTATAATGAACAACATCTTCCACACTCTGATTGTGGAGGGCATCATCTGCACATATCTTGATGACATACTCATCTACACTAAGACCTTAGAGGAACATTGTTGGATCACATGCATTGTCCTGGAGCATCTCCACCAACACCAGCTTTATCTGAAACCTGACAAATGTGAGTTCAAGCAGACCAAGGTGGAGTACCTAGGACTGATTGTCTTGCATAGTGCAGCAGAGATAGATCCAGTCAAAGTGGCAGGTATGACCAAATGGCTGGAGCCAAGAAACAAAAAGGAAGTACAGGCCTTCCTGGGCTTTGTCAACTTCTACCAGAGGTTCATTTAGGATTTCTCTCATCATGTGTGCCTGCTGTTTGACCTTGCCAGCAAGGACATGATGTAGTGGTGGGAATCCTTGCAGCAAGCCACCTTTGATGCCCTTAAGCAGGCTGTCACCTTGAAACCTGTCCTTGTATTTCTGGACAATGAAATCCCCAGCTCCAACTTTGCCATGGAAACAGTTTTGTCCCAACAGTTTAAAGAGGATGGGAAGTGGCACCCTGTGGCCTTCTACTCCAAGAGTCTTAATGCAGTAGAAAGAAAATACAAGATTGATGACAAAGCAATGCTGGCCATCATCCAGTCCTTGGAAGAGTGGCAGCATTTCCTTGAGGGTGCATAGCATAAATTTGAGGTCTGGACAGATTACAAGAACCTAGAATATTTCTGCTTGGCAAAGAAGCTCAACCAACACCAAGCCTGATAGTCATTGTATCTGGCCAATTTTGACTTCTTATTGCACCACAAACCTGGACAGAGCATGGGCAAGCCAGATGCCTTGTCTAGAAGAGCAGACATGGCATGGGAGCAGACAACAACAATAACATTGTGCTCCTAAAATCAGAACTCTTCACTATTTATGCTCTGGAAGGGATTGCAGTTCAAGGGGAGGAGGCAGCCATTCTCCAAGACATAAGGCAGGGGAAACTGACAGGGTGCTCAAGAGGATGCAGTGGCACAGGCAGCACAAGTCTTATACAAATAACAGGCCAGAGGGGTGAAGTCTGTACATACAGAGGAGTGGGGTCTGCAGGATGGATTTTTGACTTTCCAGGGGCAGATCTACATGCCTAACATTCCAGAGCTCCAATGGTGCACCATGGAACAACACTATGATTTATGCATGGTAGGACACTCAGGCAGGTGGAAGACATTGGAACTGGTGTTGAGGAACAACCTGGTGGCCTCAAATGTCCAGATATATTGGTTCTGTCTACTATACAGCTACTCCCATGTTTCCAGAAGCCTAGAAGGTCACACTGGGCATAGGGAGTCCTCAGACTTGTTTTCTTTGGATCTTCTATTGCCAGGTGTGTAGTCAGAGTTGTACATTTAGCAGCACTGAATAGACTTTGGATCTCCCTTTGCCAGCTGTGTGACCCCACCCCTTTCTCCTCATCTTCAAACTTGTAAATAACCTCCAAGGTGCATGTTATTTTACTAAGTTGGATGTCTATTGGGGCTACAACAATGTGCACATTAAGGAGGGAGATGAGTGGAAGGCTACATTCCAAACTAATGACAGACTCTTTGAACCTCTGGTAGCCATAGCCTCCAAAGGTTGCCCTCATAGAAACAGGCAATGCCAATGCTCTCCCTCTGTATCCTATGGAATATCTCAACTCACTCACAGCAAGTGGATTACCATTGGCCAAATTAGCTCTGAAAGTTGGCACTCCAGTTATGGTTCTTTGAAATCTAGATCCATCTAAAGGTCTTTGCAATGGCACAAGATTAATTGTAACTGATATTGGCCATTGTGTTCTGGGATGTTGCATTATCAGTGGTGATGCCAAATTTGCAGGATCTTCTATTTTTCTTCCATGTATCAACATTGTTGCTTCTGAAGAGGATCTTCCAATTCCATTGTGTAGAAGATAATGTTCTGTGAGATTGGCATTTGCAATGACTATCAATAAATCACAAGGACAATCAGTCAAGCATGTTGGATTGGATCTTCAGTCCTCTGTATTTTCACATGGACAACTTTATGTTGCACTGTCTTAATGTACATCTGGCAATCATATCAAGGTAATTTTGTCACCAGACAATACATCAAGAAAGACAGTAAATATTGTCTCTCAAGAAAAATCCTTGGTGGTATACAATGTAAGTATTGCTATCAACAGATTGAAATATTTTTACCAACTTCTATAAATTTCAGTGCTTAATAGTTTTGTACTTGAATAGTAGCATTGTAATTATATCATTTTGTATGGATTGCACAATATAGTATATATATAGTATATATGTAAGAAAGATCAAGACTAAGACTGGGTGTCCATGCTGAAGGCACAGTTAAAACACCTTGTATATATGTATGTCAGACAATGAAGGGATTGGCACGAAGCAATGGAATGATGGCAAGTGGCCCTGAAATAGTGAAAATACTAACAGCTTCCTTCATTCTTAGGCTTTCACTTCACTTTTTGCCAGTCTCCATAGTGAAACCAGTGTGCCAATAGAGCATGGGGTCCTTTGGTTGGGTCAAACATTATGGTAGACATTTTAAATAGCATTTTAATGTTTATACCAGATTTTCTTCCTTGTTTTTATCTACTGTTATGTTCGTTGCAAGCCAGTCTGAATTTAAAAAATATGCAATACCACTCAAGTCAGAAGAGAACTTTGCGTTCGCTGCTGTTGTGGTATGGAATACTTGATTTGGTATTGTATACAGCTCTGATATGACTGCAAGCTGTTTATAGGCATAGAGATAGATAATAGTTACGAAAATGAACGAGTACTGTTGATGAACAGGCTTGAATCTATCCAGATCCAGTATTCAGCTCGATAGTTGACGCTACAACAAAGCGATAAAAAATCAGCATACCTCAACGTTGGCGATCAAGACTCGACGGAATGTCTTGGTAACTACACTACGATCTGGAATGCTTCGCGTTTTCAGCTACGCACAACGGTTTTATTCCATCCTGTCCTGCCAGATCATCTAATCGTGGTTCTGGTGTCAAGTCTGATGGTGGTTCGCCAAACTGGATTTCGATTCCGCTCGAGAGCGCGGTACGGTCTGGCAGGAACCTTCCCCGAGGGGACATATAATAGCGATTGTTCAAAACGGCCAGAAGCGTATTCACGTATCTTTCAAAATGCCAGATCAGATTGCTAGCGACCATGATGTGATGGAGGATTGAAGGACATACAACTTTCCGAGAGCGTACGCTCTCAAGGTTGCCAAAGAAACGAGTGAGTCGAATGAAATTGATGAGAATGGAGGAGGACTGACGGAGCCATGACGATTGTGGAATTTTGCTGTTCGAGTTTCTCCTGAGGTCTGCAACGGTTTGGAAGAGAAATCGCCTACTGGGGCTGCGAAGAGGCATACGACCGAGATGATGGCGACGGTTGCTGGATTGAGCGATGAATGAAGGTAGCTAGAGTGTAAACGTTACTATACCAGTGACTGCGTTCGTCTCCACTGTCAGGCGCACGATGCGTGTCAAGGCCTTGTCGGTCCGCGCGCTAATGCCCCTTCTCGAGCGTAAAAGCTGTTTGCAAGACTAAGAATGCATCGTTCACCGAGGAAAAGTAAGAATCTGTACGAGTACAGCCAGGGCCATTGAAATCAACGTATCTGTCGAGGCACTCCCGACAAGCCAAAGCTAGAGACGATATTGTCGACCATCACAGCACCTGGTCAGATTTCAATGAGGCGCTCACGGATCCTTCCCATTTGAGAGTGTTGACGAGATCCAAACTATTGACGTAGAATCCCTGAGAACGTAGCGCTGTATGACTCGGCATGTATCTAGAAGGAAGAGCAGAGCATACTTTGATACCAACGGCCGCGCTTCCCACAAGACCGCTGACTGCCGCCTGCAGGAGAATAGCAGAAAGATTGGATTACAGTCAGGTTGAAGGTCTGACAAGTGCTGCATAGGACTCACGAGAAAGATAGAGCAGGGTAACCACCATGATTTGTGCAGGACGCGCAAGCGCCAGCAGAAGAAGGACTGTTCAGCAAAAGCCATGATACCAGATAGTATGGCTGCATCAAAAGCGGCGATGAACGGTTTAGTGAACATGTCCATATTGCCAAAGCCATGCGCAAACCAGTGGAATGCGTCTGCGGCAATAAGGACTGACTGTAACGTATCCAGAAAGAACATGCCATACACTCAATACATCAAGAAATATACGTATATTTTCAGGAAGTGAGATTGTTAAAACAATTGAGGCTCTTACCCAATACTTTGATTTTGATTTTGTCTTTGGGGAACCATTGGTGATATACATCTGACGACTGGTTAACAACTACGGGAAATATGTAAGACTTTGGTCACTGACAGACTTGGACCACCGTGATACCGTATAGGAACCACACAAGCATGACTGCAATAAGCTGCAGGAAACATGGTAATCGATTGATCCTAGATAGGGTGCGAAGTACATAAGAATCATACCTGTGGACTTGCTCTATAAAGTCGATCAGAATATTGTTTTAATGCAAAATACTCGCCACTCACTTGGAAGCAATGTCGGTTGGAATCGGTGGCAGACTCGGGGCCATCTGGAATGTTGAACTTTGAGCCTTGGCTGGAACGGGTGCAGAAGGGGCGGGGATGCGGATCCTCCGTTCTCTATCCACCGAGAAAAGTGGTACTTTTAAGAAAAAGAGACATTCGATGTCGTTGACCAATTTGTTTCCAAGCCCAAGTTTGTTGTTGTATCATGGTCTTCTGGAGTGTTTCAGGTTGCCGGGATTGGATAGCTCCTGCTCACGGTTTATTCTCCCATGAGTAGGAGAATGTTCAAGAGGGAAGATGTTCTTGATTGGAAGAGTTTTCTTTACACGGCGCAATGATCTATCTTGTTAAATTTCAGTTTCCAGGCGCTGAGGGATTTCGGCCAGTGGCCCGCAAAGAAAGGGCATGGAACTTGTGTTGAGGAAATCGACGAATAGTCCCGTGTGTCTTGAGTTCATCATTCGTATGTATGATATTTGAAAACTACTTCATTATGAATTCAAAAGTTTGCATTCACTCCATGATTTATCATTTTTGTCAAAGGACAGGTTCATTTTATACAAAACCTTGTTGTCACGAGGTTCGAGCATCCTTTCTGTTTGAACCTCGGGTATGTGTTTAAATATTAAGTATTATTAAGTATAATAAAGCATCCTTTCTGTGTGAACTTTATAGCGATTATCAATATAAAATGTCGAGCTGCGCCAAGCTTCGTCAGTTCGTGCGCCCCGATGTTAGTGAAGTGACTCCAGAAACCTTACATTTTGCAAGGCTCAGTGGAACTGATTATCATGTCTGGTCTGATATGGAATTTGCATTACAAGCCTAGTCTCTCTATGCTGTAGTTTCTGGTAGTGAATGGTCCTATCAAATCCCCTGCTGAACTTTTGAATCTTATGCCATTTGCATCCCCTGTTAAAGAATGGTGTGATGTTGTGGGGATGGGAAGATGTCCGGCAACAATTGTGGACATGACAGTAGGTTATCGAGGGATATGTCCAAAAGTTGGAATTGAGGAGATCTATGTGACAAGCACATCTGGGGGAGTGTAGAGAAAGATGAGCCTTGCATGGTGCACTACAAAAGTACTTATTATTTTTAACATAACTTTCCCTTCTTGGCCATCACCACTGTGAGCCTCATGCTGCACCTACTACTATTTCCCAGCCTTTGCAAATCTAAAATCTTCAGATCTATAAATACCATTCTATACAAGTAACACCCTCAGTTGTCTCATCATTTTTATCAAGTTGCTGAGGTTAATCACTACTTTGATTACTCTACAATATTTTACTCATATTAATCTGGCAGCATCACATGATGCTGCCCTTATACTGATACTGTACTCTCTTCTTTACATAAGGCAACACCTTACTTCATACTTTGTAGACAGAATCATGACTGTTTTTGACTTACAAGGTGTGAACTGTAAGTTGTGTGACCCATAACAGAAATGTCACACATCCTGACAGAACTCTCCCCTTCTCCATGAGTCTTTGCCTGGGTGTGAGTTCTGGTCTCCTTTGACCATTTGATAAAGTTCACAGTTGTGGAATTTCTCTTAGACTTCTCATGTTTCCAGTTGGCTCTGCAAATGGAAATTGCATGGATAGAAGGGGCAGCAGGATCACTGGGCATATTTAGGATATGGGGCAGTTGGGGTGAGGTGAGGGTGGTAGCAATCAGTCTGAGAATAATAAGAATCTTGTCTGTCCAAACTGGGACTGGACAAGGGGCAATCCAGGTGTCCCTAGCAGGAGACAAAGGTGAGAGGCAACTCCATATAGTACAGTCCAATGCAATCAGCATCATTTCATAAGTCAAGCATTCCAATGAGCAGCAAGACTTTTTCAAATAGTCCACTCAGCAGGGCCTATAACCTGTTGGAACTGATACAGGCAAACCAATAGATGACTCATACCTAGATCAAATACACATAAGTATAATCCTCAGTTGTATATAAACAAACTGTATTGTAAGTACCTAGATCAAATACATGTAAGTATAATTTAGGTATAATTTGTAGTGAGTATTATGTGTGTGTGAAGTGTAAGTAACACACCTTCAGTTGTGTATAAACCAAACTGAGAATGCTCTATATGTATTCTAGCTCTATATGTATGTGCATAGACAAAGCAGCATGGTGGCCAGCTCAGTGCCCTGATGACCAGTGTTTGTGTATCACATTGGTCAAATCTGGTATGACATCACTGGCTTGCTCCTAACATTCACTTCAATAAGGTAGAGAATATATGTCTAAGGTATTCACATACTACTGTTGGTCTGAAGGGACATGCATTGAGTTCACCAACACAAGCACACCTCAGCAGAACAGCATTGCAAAACATCTGAATAGAACAACTGAAGCTGCCAATGCTCACATTTCCCAATCTCCTCAAAAGATTCCACATGGGAGTTTAGCAAGCATGAGACCTACATATCATGAGCCCTATTATATGGAGTCTAGCCTTTAGGTCTAGAAGGACATGGTCAAGATCTCACCTTAGCAACAATTGCTAGCAACAACATTTAGCAACACTGGCACTTCACTCTTCTCAACACATTCCCAAGAAAGAGTTGTTAAGACAAAGGGAGAATAAGGGCAAAAGGTGTGAAGACAAATGAAATGCTAAGAATCAGAATGCTAAGGGATGGATTGCTAAGGTTAGGAATGGCCTAGCAGCAAAAGGAAGGTGGAGAAACAAGCAATAAGCAAAGTTGGTATAAGATTGGAAACAAACACAATACTAGTTGCTAGCTGCAGTTGCTATTGTTGCAAAGAACCTGTAGATGGTACCCATAATATAACAAAAGCTAGGTCATTAAGGCTTGTTGCTAAGCCATTGACAATGATGAGGGTGAACAAAAAGAGATCTGAAGCCTAGTAGCTGGGGGATACCTCTTTGTTTGATTTCTTGTTGGACTAGGTATATACAGGGGGTATTTATACTATTTGTAAGTATAGTATTCAAAAAGAAAAGGTAGTTGCTGTTATATTTGTCAATGTTAGAATAAAGATGGAATCTGCCAAAATTTCTGGAATATATACTGAGTGTCACTATAGTTACCAAGGGTTGAAGGTGTATATATGTAATGTCAAAAAATGTGCATAATGAGTGTCAAGAAAAATGGGTGCATACCATGTGTCAAGGTCTCTAAAGTGTAGACACTGGTCACAAATGCTTACAAGCAAGACAAGAGGAATGAAAGATAAGGGTTATATACCCTTCCTGACCAATCCCCTTTCCAGTTACTTGGTCCCTATACCTTGGCAATTTGACTTCCCTTAGCAATTTTTGCTAGTGGCCCTTTCATCTTTACTTTTCCTTCCCTTTGTCCCCCAGTAATTTAACAACTCTTCTTTACCAACTAGTGACTTAGGCTAGTAATAGCAACTCCTCTACATTTGTTCCCTTTACACACTATTCTCTTTATACATTATTCTCTTTACATACTATTCTCCTTTTACTCTTGTTCTTTGAGATCTTTACTGACTTGCCCTCATAAATTACTTCCTATTGTCAGCTACTTTATCTGGTTGTTGTGCTTTTAGGTCTTTTTCCTGCATAGCAGCTAGGCAACATAGGAGTACATCACAGGACCCCATCAATTTTCCTCTACTAGCCTCTCTATGACTCCTGCTGCCTTGAAAAACTGCCCTGTCCAACTTCCAAGCAGCCCTGCCCATCATTAAAACTCCAGTAACTTTCCTAGACATGCCCTATACATCATTGGATCACCAGCAACCCACCTCCCTGAGTCCTGGAACCTCTTCATGGCTGACCCTTAGCTCTGAGACCACTCTATGCCTATGTACCATTCAATCCAGCTGCAGGGCCTGTTCCAGACTATACTCAGGCTCTACTATAATAGAGAGCTGAGCTCTGAGTGGGTGCTGCCAGCCCAAGAACCTCCTTCCCAGCTGGTCCTTCTCAAGATTTCTAAGTATAGAATTTCAGCCCCACTATAGTCAGTTGCTAGTCTTGATATTGCCTATATTCCTGTCCTTCTTTACTTATCTTGTCTCTATCTCTCTCACTCAAGTTTATATCTGTTTCTCTCTTTCTGGCATAGTTGTCTCAGTCTATAGAACATTCCCATGGACTTCACCAACCTCCACCTACAGCACATCAACTCCAGGACATTGCCTAGCACCTGGATCAACCTTGTAACACTTGTACATTCCCTCTTTTGTCATCAACCAAGCAACTAGCAGGTTCTCACTCTTGGAGGTAAGCCCCCAGATTCTCTGGACTTGATGCTGACAAATGCACCATCTTCTTTGTCTAGTGCATTATAGCACCTGGTAACTGCCCTTGCAAGGAACAATAGAGAAGGGAAGGTGACTATGCCATCACTTTTTATACTAGCAAAGGGGGATGATTCCTCCTTTTCAACTAACTAGAAAATAGTTGAGTGACACTTTTCTACCAAGGAAAAGGGTAAGGGTAAAGCCAAAGAGCTCATGCCCCTTACAGCAGTGGATGAGCAGATCACTCAACTGCTCCAGCAGCTACATAGTGCTGGAGTGCCAGAGGACATCAGAGCTGACATCCTCAAAAACTTGGTAGTGCAATTAGCACTATCTCAGTTCTGAACAAATTTGATATTGTCAGAAATCAAAGGGATGAGACCCATTCAGACCTCTTTCAATTAGCAGTGAGGTAAAGGAAGTGGATAACATCCCTTTCTCAGCTACCAGAGCCACAGAAGGCATGTACCAAGCCTTTTGTGTTTGCAAGGGCTCCTTGACTCAAAAGGTACCATTGGTGCCCTACAATGGCCAGCTTCCTGCTGGTGAGGACTAGTCAATGGATGGGTAATCTGACTTTGGGGTGCTCACTGCCATAGCTGGCCCCTCCAAGCTAGCAGCTGCCAAGGCTGGCTCAGTGAAGCCAGCCAAGTCATGTCCAGTGATTGAAGCAGTTGATGACCCTGTGGTCATTGTTACTCTGGTGTCCTTTCTCATAAACATATCTATGGGCACTAGGGAGGGAGAGATCAAGGTCCTTAAACCAAGGACCTATATAATCTCATCTTCCCTGTCACACATGCACATTCTATTGGTGGATTACAATCCACATGACAGAGTTTATTGCCATTCAGAAGCAAGCATACTAAACTGCAGCTGGCATAACAGCTGCATCAGACTTGGAGAGCAAGGATAAAGATGACATTATGGTGTCCAAGAGACAGATCTTGGAGAGCAACTTGGATGATAATGATATTGCATATTGTTGCAAGAATGCTAATGCATAGCAGCTTATACTTCTTGATGCTGAGATTCAAGATGGACCTCAATTAAATGACACAGTGCCATGCTGCCTTTCAGATGGCTGGGAGATGATGTTGGTGCTAGAGTGCAACAAGCACTACAGTGACTTCCAGGGTATGCTACACCTCAACTACTATTAATTTCCAACAACTAATGCAGTCTTTGTTGATGATGAAGCAGTCTTCACCTGCATGAGTGAGATGTTGGGAATACTACATTTATCCTTATATTATGAATGGATATACTAATGGGCTGATGCCCATGAATCTGGAGCAGTTAGGACTTGTGTACTGGATTATTTGTGAGTAGCATGCTCACATTATGATGTGAGAGCAGATACATACCACTCTCCTATTACAGAAGTTCCACCAAATCTCCTTCTTCACAACTCTAGAGTGAACAGATTGCATCATGCATCATATCATAGAGCTGACCCCTGCAGAGTTAGAGACTCCACTAGTGAGAGGGGACTGCCATTGGGCACCAGTCCCTCTATCATCCAATTTGTTGGCCATGCTAGTGTAGTACTTAGTTAGAGTAATACTATTAGTTCTCTTGAAGTCTTAGAAGGTTTACTCTGATTCTACACTAATTGCTTGATAATGGCTTGATGTTGATGTGAATTTCTTCCACAATATTGCTATTCTGAATGTAGAGGTTTCTCAACAAACTCCAGCCTAAGTGATTCACTTCCTGGGAACCACCAAGCCTTTGCCTATTAATTGCCTGTCTATTTGCTACTCTACTTGGGCCTCTTATACCTCTTTCTACAGTGCACAGACCACTTTTTACATGTGACTTTTGCTTTCAGACATTCCAGCACCTCTACCCTGATTGGTATTCCCATTCCTACTTTTGAATGCTTCAAATGCTTGTTTTGGCACCACAGGCTAGTATCTTGGTACTGTCATTCTTCTTTTCTATTCTGAGCTTCTTCTTTCCCCATATATCTCTTCCTCTTTTATAGTGCTTCCATTCATAAGTTTCCATTCAGCTACCATTCCAATCTGGTTATTCTTAGATCAGATCTTATTTTGATTGAGATCTTGCCAGAATTGATGCCACTCTGATGCTTTTGCCAGTCCCATGCTTCCCTTCCATTCCAGTGATTGGGACTATCATTGTGTATAGCCTAGTCTTCGTCCTATCCTGTTCTGTAATTTCTTCTAGTGTATTTCAAGGAGATAATGTTGTTGGAACTTGTTTTACCAGGAGGCTTACAGTTTTCAGTCTTAATAGATGGTTTATTTTGACTTCTGGTGTTTTGTATATTCCCAATGTTGTGACAACATCATATCAATGTATGGCCATTGATGTATTTCTTTGCATAGACCAACAATTTGTCTTCAAATATGTTTTAGGTCTAATGTTAGCCCTGATGATGCCACACATACAGATAGCTTAACTGTGGCTGTTTACTATGGTAGTAGCCCACCACTCTCTCTATAGGGACATGGTTGTGACTACTGCTAGGAGGCAAAGGAATTCAATGCCCTTGGCCCCTATATGTTTACTCTGCACAGGCCAAACATACAGCCTGCCCACATCCACAATCTTAGCAAAGTGGAGGTCATTTACTATCTTCTTGCTAATAACATTCCCTCAATGTGGGTGATCCATGCATACACTTATGATATATGCTACTTGGACTACTATCAGGTTGGGAAGTGCAATTCATGTTGATCTATTTGTGTAGATCAACAGTGAACACCATTGTTGATTCAGGTGCTGTAGTCAACCTCCCACCTTAGACACCTATGCTGGGTGGTATGAACCTACCGACAACAACTGAGAGTGCTTTCAAGTGCTCCTACCACTCCTAGGAGCCAGGGCTATTTCCCCTTGTACACCTTAGAATGGCTGTACTATGGGTAATCAGCTATGTTCACCAATCTTCTGCATTGAACAGCAAAGCTGGCAAATGCCTCCCCCCCCACAGTGTGAATGTTGATGTGGATGTATTGGGGTTGGTCTACATTGTAATTTATGTATGTGGTGTTTTATTCTTGGTCCATCTTTTGTATAGACTCATTTGAGGACACAGACATTACAGGCAGTGCCAATATACAAGGCATTGTTGTGTCAGGCTGGCCT
This sequence comes from Termitomyces sp. DKA19, assembly GCA_018851325.1. Lineage (NCBI taxonomy): Eukaryota > Fungi > Basidiomycota > Agaricomycetes > Agaricales > Lyophyllaceae > Termitomyces > Termitomyces sp. DKA19. Next base: position 27,149 of record JABCKS010000101.1, read on the forward strand.
GTTTGCCTTCAACATTGGGAGCCTTCTATAGGCTCCAGCCCTCTATCTGCAGCCCTAACTGAAGCCAGGCCATTATTGTTGTCTTTGCCATTATTCCCCAGCTCTTTTGCAGCACAAGTCATGCCCTTTCAGACTGCAACTATATTAGAGTCTATGGACCTGGACTCTCATAAGGGAGCTTCTGCCCCCACTATTGCCAGCTCAGAGATGACTGATTGCTATCCTTGCTACCTCCAAAGCTGGCACTAGCAGCTTAATCAATGACTAACATCATCTCCAAGTGCTGGGTCAATATAGTGAGTGACAAAGAAGCTTTGTCATTGTAGATGGACAAACAGACAGGCTGAGCTACTACATGTAGTTCACAGTATACTCATAACTACAGGCATACTGGGTACCTGCTCATTTCCATTGGCACATGCATTTGGGCATGCATACCAGCATGAACTTTGCCCAATGTAATCTCATAGGATCTACTGGACCCACTTCATATCTATGATGTAGAAATGCCCTAGAGGCTCTGGTGCTGTCTTGTGGGTGGGATGCTATATCTCACCCTCTTTCTATTCTTACTGCATGGTCCTGCTGACCATTACCTTCTAGTGCAACTATCAACAGCTGCAAAGGGGATGTGTGTGTAACAGAGCTTCTAGCAGACCTCCTGTTACCTTATCTCTTAAACATACTTACAATCACTTAATTATTATATTTGTAGAGAAAGATGAGCCTTGCATAGTACACTACAAAAGTATTTATTATTTTTAACATAACTTTCCTTTCTTGACTGTCACCACTATGAGCCTCATGCTGCACTTACTACTATTTACCAGTTTTTACCAAACTAAGATTTACAGACCTATGAATACCATTCTATACAAATTACACCCTCAGTTGTCTTATCACTTTTGTAGAGTCACTGAAGTTAATCACTACTTTGATTACTCTACAGGTTATAGGCCTCTGTTAGCCCTTCTATTTTATGAAGACTAACTATTCAAAGAGATAAACTCATATACTGCCAAAAGTTTTTCCCCACCAGATACACTGCCTAGCCAATATAGAAATGTTATTCACAAATGCTGCCACTTGAAATATACCCACCTTCCCTGCAGAATCCCACTTTGACAGGTCAAACCTTGCATCTTTTAGAGATAGAGTCCTTATTGCCACAAGGGCCCATGAAGTGCATGGATATATCTCAACAGTACAATCCTGAACCCTGCTGCAGTCAGACTCAAGGACACAGCTGGTGGAAAGATGCAAAACCTGATGCAAGCAAGGCACTAGCCCCTGCCCCAGCACAAGATAACCCCACAAGGTGGACTTTTCTGACCTTTTTTCCAGAGGAATGGGATGCATGCAATACCTGGGTGCTATTGTTAGTTGTTAACAACTATAAAAGTCCTGTGGCTTTAGGCATAAAACTCAGGGGTACTGCTATGCAGGCCTGGACCATGCTCACTAGACATATAGTAAAGCATCCAATATGACAGCAATGGGTGCCAAAAATTGCCTTGATATATATAGACAGAGCAAACTTCCTGGTTCACTTGACTAATCTTTAGACAAAATGGTATGAGGTGGTGGAAAAGGGGGTAATCAGTGATGCCACTTTCTGCACCATTATCATAAACTCATTACCCAAGTCCTGGAACACCATTGTTACAAGTCTCTATGCTATGACTACATCATCTGGCCTAGTTGCAGGTTTCACTATCCACTGGGAGTGTGAAAGTGCCTATGCATATAGAAGCAGGTGGCTGATGTGACTGCCACTGCCCTTCAGGCTAACACCAAACTACAAAACCTCAGACTTACATGTACCAATTTAAACAGCAAGCACATGAGGCATACTATTGATAGCTGCTACTGAGGGGGTGGCAGGAAAGAAGGCCAGTTTCCTCAGAGTTTTCAACACTGAGATGTGGTGGTGGCAACACTGGCAGTGGAAAAGGCAGTGGCTACAAAAAACCCTATGGCAAATCTGGTGAACACATTCAAATCCCACATTTCCTATGCCCTCATGGCTAATGCTTGTGTCAAACCCAATATGCCTGAGCTGACCAAGATTGGTGCTGATAGAAGTAAAGTGTGCACTGCAATAGACTTGTATGTTTTGCAGGCAAACAATTCAGAGCTGACCTATGTCAACTCTGATGCTAGTGACCACTGCTTTGTCAAGAGAGCAGCCTTCTTTGACTACAAGGAATTGAGGACACCCCCTGGGAAGGACAATCCACTCTAGTTGGTGGCATATTCTGGATTGTAGACAAAGACCCCAGTCAGGAAACTGTTGAAGACTACAACAGGCACATCCAAACTTGTTTTTCATAAGGCACTGCACATGCCATACTTAGCAGCTAATTTGGTCTCAGTTGGAAAACTTGATGAGGTTGATTTCTTGGTGACTTTCATTGGGGGCAAGGCAGTGTTCCACCAGCATTTGGAACCTTGCAAGCAAAGCATTGGTCAATAGACTTGTCATAAAGAGGCCAAAAAAGACAATGGGGCTGTGCAAGGATTGCATCTATGGGAAGCATGCAGCTTGCCCATACAATGCAGATGTCAAGGCAGAAAAATCAACCAACTAATGTGTGCACTTAGACATGTGGGGGCCAGCATCAGTGGTATCTCTGGGGAGTGCAGTATATATGATGTGGCAGCATATCTCACTTGACAGCCTACTTCCTGTTACAGAAAGATGCTGAGTTGACATTGACAGATTTCAAATTGTACCATATGGAGTTGAAAAGCTGCATAGGGCAAAACCTGCAGATAGTGCAAGTGGATGCTGGGCATGAGTAGCTGAATGCTGACTGGTTCATATACTGCAGGGAGAAGGGGATTTACATGAATGTCACCATTCAATATACCTATGGCCAAAGACAGTCTTGGAGAGAGGAGTATATGAACTGTCATTGAGGGTCTATGGTGACTGCTGGCACAGAGTGGGCTTTCCAGGAGTCTGTGGGCTGAGGCTGCATCATTCCAGATTGTCATACATAATCTGATCCCATCTTCATGCCACCTTAACATTGTCCCCAAAGAATGATGTACTAGCAAGGAGGGGTTGACTTCCTTTGTTCTTTCAGATGCATCACTTTTGCAAAAGTCACAGAGGAATTTGTGCACTCAAAACTCAACTCAAGATTGGTGAAGTATGTCCTCATTGGGTACCCAGACAACAGCTACAGACTCTATAATTGTAGAACTGATTCCATTGTCATGTCCTACAATGTTCTTTTTGATAAAGGGGTTGGACACTGCTCCCTTACCACAATTATTAATGACAACAAGTTGCTAGCCTTATGCATACCAACACTGGACCCATTAGCTCCAGGTGTACTGACCAACTGCCAACCAGTTGCCCCTCATATATGACTCAGACAGCCTGCTACATATGCTAGGTACACTGTAATGTTTCCATTATGGGTCACGCAGCTTATAATTCACATGTTATAATACAAAACCAGTCAATTCTGTCTACAAAGTTATGAAGTAAGGCACTGCCTTACACAAGTACAAATAAAGTATTTATGTAGAGTCAGGTGATGCTATAGACTGTAATAATAAAAAATAATATGTAATGGGTATAATGATAATAAATATGCAAGGGTAATGGCCACTCCATTACATACCCCTATGTTGTGTCTGTCAATGGACTCACAAGTGCAGGCTAAGATGAACAAAGGGGGGTGGGATCTGGCATTCCATCCCAAAAGATGATGTAGAGTCCTGACTTAGGACCCCAGAGATGATATGCATGTATGATAGTAGATCCTACAGAGTAAGTGCTGGACTAAATGTTATCCCAGCACAAGGCCCAGTCCTGCACTGGAAGATTGCAATGGGCCTTAAGCCTGACTGATACATCAAGTGTTACTATGAGCTACAATGGTAGCTCATTACAGTGATTAATCCATCTCAAAATTACTCATGAATTGTGAATTCATCTGCAAATATGGCCATGTTTTTGTTTTGAGCATGGTCCAGCAGGGCATTGGTGAAGCCCTGCACTCCCTCTTCAATGGCATACACCATGTCCTGGAATGTGCCATGGGCATCCTGCACTGTAGAGGGTTCTACAAATCAATTGTATATATAGTGTGAGGATCACATCCTCAAACCTCCAGTGGGACTGGATTCTGTTGACTTGAATAACATGCCACAGGTACCATTTGGGTGCTCCTGCCATAGGAATATTACAATGGAATTAAATGAGATTGTGTTGGTAGTGACCAGATAGTACCAGATTCAAAATTGTAATACTGTTAAAAATAGAGATGTGTTTATCCAATGAGAACAGATTTACAACAGAAGAATACAGAAATATCACTTGACACACAACAGATACATTCCTCGGATCCCATAAGATACTGGGCTGGGAGAGCATTCTGAAAAGTGGGTAAATTGTTGGAATTCGCAAGGGTTCATCACGTGAATCTGAAATTAATACAGATAATCTCATATACGACCCAAGATCGAGTTCTCACCGGGGCTCGATGGTTGCCTTTTTGTGTGCTTTGAACCATGCTTCATTATTGTAGTAGTACACTTCAAAAGTGTTCGACTTGTTAGAGTAAGAACTCGATATGTTCTTTGCAGGTGTGCAGATTGATATATGCGTATGAATAATAACTTCCACCCAGTGAACATACTTGAGCAGGACCCCATGAACATACTGAGTATATCCAGTCTCACTTTTCTTAAAAAAAATGTTGATGCCATGCCTTCTCCTTGGACCACAGGCTTCACATGATGCATATTTAGATGCCACGGTCCAGCTCAATACCCCTTCTTGGACTGCTTCGCTATGATCACCATGTCCCATTCAACAACGAAGCTGAAGCTCATTGCTCAAGACAGACTTTGGAGATGAGGCAAGTGGCCCACTGGCCATGCATGATACAAGCCACACATTGCAGCAGGGACACATATCATCAGCATGGAGCTGCAAAATCCTCAATGAGAAATGAATCACCCAGCATGACACAGACACTAGGGTGCATTTTTTTTTTTTAATAACACAAGGACTCGATTTTGCGGTTATTCCTAGGTAGGGAGACACGAACATTGCATGGTGATGCTGTAGCTACTTCGAAGACAATTTCCGAGACAGTGAGGAGTGCGTAGGGGATTCAGCATGGGCCGGTGCTAGCATTGTCATTGTCATTGTCATTGGCTTCGTCATCACCAGGAGCATCAATCATGAGAAAAGGGCAAGAAAAGGATGATTTTCGTCCTTTGCTTTGCTGGCTTGGATTCAGGTGCTTTGCTTTCCCAGCTACCACCAACACTGATGATCATTCGCATGTCCATCCTTTTTTCCGGGTTTAGCATGAGCCTGAGCCATGACATGGCATGCTGTTTACCAAAGCATGTTCTCAACAGTAAGTTGCCACAATAAGATCGTTGCTGTCTCGCAATACAAGCATTGGCGGTTGATGTAGGTAGACTGAGTAACCCGTGGTGGGCAAAGGAACGTACAAAAGCGTGTGTCCACACACCATCATAGCATAGTAGAGCGGCGTGCAATACGACACCAAGCATTGATTCCACGCATGTATTATAAGAGAAAAGAAAAGCATCGCATGTATGTAACATGTACATCCAACGCGCACCCGCACGACATCACGTCTGCGTCTGCGGCTCCGTCGTCGTCTCGGTATCAGCGGGATCGACCAAGCTAGAAACGCATGAAGTGACGAAAGGCACACACGGCGCACACGCACACACATCTATACTGCTTAACAAGCTGGCACTCGCCGCCGTGCTCGAGATCGATGCTGTACGAGTAAAAGTAGCCGTCAGAGGACACGAGCATCACGTTCGGCGTCGTGCTGTCAGCGGGTGAGTGAGTGAGTGAGGCGGGGAGAGACGGCAGGGAGAGACACGCCACGCACGGGCTGAGGGCGACGATCCAGCGCGCGCCGGTGGTGGGGAGGCGGAGGAAGGCAAAGTCGCGGGAGGGCTCCCAGAGCTCAGTGAGGGTGCGGTGCTACCCTGTACCGAACCCCGTCTAACAACACCCTCAACCCGCCCTACGACACAGTGACCGTCGGGAGGACTAAGTAAAACGCCAGGGAAAGGACAGAGGGAAGGAAAGCAGGAGCCAAGGAAGGGGGAAAGGAGGAGTGTCGGCCGAAGAAAACGGAATCAACATTAGCTGAGGCACTGGTAAATGCAATAACCGTGGCCCAGGCCCAGGACTAGACCACGCTGAGCAACCGACACGAAAATACGACGAATAAGCACGCCATCGTCAAGGTCCACGAGGGGTAGAAAGGAGGGCAGATCCGAGAGGTCAGTCAAGCAATTACCTTGCCAAGGCTCGGAGTCCACACGAAGCGGATGTCTTATGCTTATGAGCGACTGAATAGCCTCGGGATTACTAGTTTAGTACACTGTTTGTGCCCGTTCACTTGTTTTGAGACCTCTTGAACTTGTGAATTACAATCAATAAACCTATTATACTTGTCTACAAGTGAGCTAGTAATAACGAGCCCCGAACTCTTGTAAAGTCTGAGCACGACTCATTTGTACAAGTTTGTGAACTTTAGACCATGGTCAAACTCATCACTTTCGCATTGATATCAAATTATATAGATTATGTTACTTGTAATGGCTGGCCGCGAGTTCCGGAATTTGTTGATGCTGCCCAGAGTAAGTGTGCGCTGTCCATCATGAAGTACATAACTATGAATGAGAGTCACTTTGACGGCAATGTGGATTTGACCCGAACTTCTTCCTCTACTCTGTCGACCCGTGAATGTAGTACTTCTACTTGTACATCCTAATTTTGCACTATTTTCTGATCATTCGGGCTCCATTATAGTATTTTCGATGTGGGACAGTCCAAGTGAGTCAATGAATCATCAATTTTTGGGTGGATTAGAGGTTTATCATGTTGGGAGAGTTGATATAAGAGTTTCTTCGGAAGAATCCTTAGTCAAGTTAGGAAAAGCATTGCGAATAGATATCAACGGCCTGACGGGCAGTATTATAGAATTTCATTTGCTCAATAGGCGAGAGTCACTCTGAGGGTGGTATGCTTCTGAGCCCCAGGCCTTCAGGATACTTGTGCAGCTATCGCCTTGAACGATGAGATTCAACTCTAGCTGATCCCAAAGGACAAGTATTCGCGTGGAAACCAATGCTCGAAAAGTTGTGTACCACACATGATTGATGGCTCCTGCATTAGCACTCTGTCCATCAAAGTAAGCTGAACGTTCTTGCCTCCTAGATGAGTGTCAATGCGCCTTGAGCAATCTAGAGATGTGTCAAACGTATGCCGTACCCTAAATACCCTGTCATGTAAACTGTTACGGGATGATCTCAACTTTCATTTCAAGCTTCAATCTCATTTTGCCTCACAATATATAAGCATTCTTCATAATTAATCTCCTGGCATTCCAAAGGATATTCCTTCTTTACTTCGTAACATGCTTTTCAAGTTTTCTGCTTCAATCACTGTTCTCGCGTTGAGCGCCTTTGCTCAGCAGAATGGCTTGCTCGTACCGACATCTCAAGGCCTTGTGAATGGTACTTCTCTAAATTCCGGGGTGCGACAGTTCCTAGGCATCCCATACGCCAGTGCGGAACGCTGGGAGCCACCGTCTTTACCCCCAAGTCGTTCCGAAATATTGAACGCCACCTAGTACGGCGATTCCTGCGTACAGAACTTGACTGCAACCGTCATGTATTCACGGCTCGCTGGCTTCAATGATTCTGCGATTTTTGTTCCAGAATCCGAGAATTGTCTGACGCTCAACATCTGGACTCCAAGCATCGACAGGAAACAAAATACGGCTGTATTGCTGTGGGTTTATGGCGGCGGCTTCCAATTTGGAACGGTAATGATATCCATCTTATTCTCGAAGCGTGTTGTCTCATGTTACTATGCAGAGTAACTTCCCGGCCTATGATGGACAGAACCTTGTGCAGGACAATGACGACATCATCATTGTCACTTTCAATTACCGCCTCAATATATTTGGATTTCCGAATGCTCCTCAACTGAACAACACAACTCAGTCACAGAACTTTGGGCTTCTTGACCTAAATGCAGCTATCCAGTGGGTGTATGAAAATATTGCTGCATTCGGCGGCGATCCAGAGCATATCGTCCTATTTGGCGAGAGTGCAGGAGGTATCGCAATTGACGCATATACATTTGCCAATCCTCAGGATACGAGAGTGAAAGGTATTGCCTTCCAGATTTTGTTACGTATGTATCGAAATGACATAGTCCTCAGGTATCATCGAGGAATCCGGAAAGTATGTCGTCCGCATGTTGTGACAGAGTTGATTTACTGGAAACTGCGTCGTAGCTTGGAAGTCCTCACCAATATAAAGGCTTTAGGTCCTCTCAATCCCATACCAGTTTTACCTCAACCTTGGAACACAGTTGCAAACAAGGTTGGGTGTGGCAATGGTAATGGTCCTCGCTCGACGGTACTAAAGCTTCATTGACATTCTACAAGTGACAGATGCTGCTCAACTGACGTGCATGAAACAAGTACCCTACAGGGAGCTTGAAAATATGGTCATCAATACAACGGCCTTTCTCCCAGTCTCAGATGGTAAGCTTTACCTCGTAACGTACAACTTCTGAAGACCTCTGAATGACTCCTCGCTACATTTCCTAGATATCACAATGTTTGCAGACTACCAGGGGAGGGCCGCCGCTGGCAACTTTCTATACGTGCCTCTCCTTGGTGGCTCTAATCAGAATGAGGCGGATCTACTCGTGGTTGCGGCTGAGCTTCAAACTACTGGAATTGTTGTTCCCCTCGTCACCGAACAATTAGCAGACCTGGTTACTCAGGTATCTCATCTATTCATGATTTCCGGAGCTTGGATTTGAAAAACCATGACTTTTCTTCCTCTTGTTAGATTTCACTTGTCCTGCGGCAAACACAGCGCGCAACGCTTTCAATGCAGATGTACCTACCTGGCGATACCAATATCAGGGTATATATATGCCCTTTCATTCTTGCGAGTGTGACCAACAGTTAATCTCATCAGGCGTCTTTCCCGATATTTCTACACGTCCTGATCTTCGTGCATACCATACGGCGGAAATTCCGCTTGTTTTCGGGAAGATGCCGGCGCCTACAGATACTGAGGTCGCACTCTCTAAGTTCATTCACGGTGCATGGGTTGCTTTTGCTCGTAACCCTGTGCAGGGGCTTGTCAATATCGGCTGGCCGCGGTATTCACCAAACACGTCAACTCTGGCATTAATTGGAAATTCCGCAAACCAGACTGGTCTTACTTTTTCTTTGGCACACCCCATGGACTTGTCGTGTAACTCAACTTCAACGCTGATGTCAAATATTCAGCAGCTTGAGACACTCGTGGGATTGTGACATTGAACAACTATCAATGTTTGTAAATTGTACTTAGTCATAACTCGAATATGGTTTTGTATATGTGTTATCCACTGAAATTATTTATATGCCACATGTTTGTGTGAGTATAGTTTTGACTTTCTTGGCCAACCAGTAGATAGTGACGCAGGACTGGGCATGTACGACAGAACTGTGACTTTTGGGAAAGATAATGAATGCATCGAACAAGTTCGGGTATACACTCAAGGACAAGTTGCTATTTATCAATCACAGGTACATCATATAAGGACTTTTGAGGACATTCATTTTGGTGAAATTTTTAGGCTAGAGTGTGTTAGAGCACCCACACCAGCTCATACTTTAAGTTTTTATAAAACTTGATTTTTGCCAAGTTCTTCCTATTCTAATCCCTCCATCAAGGCTCAATCCCTCGACTTCCACAACTTTTCTTGTTCCCATCTACTCCTTGTGACAAAATTCTTTTCCTTTGTCAGGATTTGATCCCTCAACCACAATACCTTTCACCATTGTAGTGTCATCATTTGCCCTCTTTGTGGCCCTATACAACAACTAACAACTGTCTTGTTTTGGGATTGCCAGCTATTGAATTTTGATAGATGCTTGTAGTCTCAACAAGATTCATCAGTCTTTGCTGGTTTCTGACCTTCCCAACTCTTTTTCAATGGGCTCATACAACATTACTGCTTTGAATGAGATGTCTTGGTCAATGACCTCAGTAAGTTTTTGTAGTTCCTCCCTTAGCTCTTTCAGCTTAGCAGTTGTGATGGTCTATCCACTGCTTCTATGCTCTGATGCAAAACTAGCTTTTTCTGGGCCTTATAAGGTACAACTTAAAATGCTGCTACTCTTGCTTACCAAATAGACCTCCCATCCAGCTCTGCTACAATGTAATTACTACCTTTGGTCCTGGCAATAACTACCATAGGCCCATGGAATCATGGCAACATTTTAGCACTAAATGAGCTTTCAGTGGTCATATTCCTAACCAGTACCAAATCCAAGGGTGTGAAATTGAAGTCTTCAATAGAACTATTATGTCTCAATTCCCATTGGAGTTTGTTTTTTCTAACTCTTTCTCACATCCCCTCTACATGTTGGTAGTGCTTAGCTAGTGCCCTAGCATGATACCTAATCAATGCTTCTGTAGATGATGACTCTTCTGGAATTTCAATCAAGTAGGTAGTGTAAGAGAACTAGTCTTCTTGACTGTCCCACCCTTACCTAGCTTAGTGTGTGGGGATCAGCACCTCTATCTAGCTGACCTCCAGACCACCTGGTCCTTCATACTCCCTCACTGTCTTGGCTCCACCTAATGGGTATATCATACTTGGCACATGAGTGTATTGTTGTCTATCATTGATCATTCTACTACTGGACCCAAATAGTCAATAGTTCACAGTCATTGGCCTCCACTTTGTTATAAGGCTGTAGTCAGTGGCCTCTGGGCTTACTCATAGGTACTTAGTCATTTAGTAGTCTTGTAGTATATAAGGAGGACCTGGGGATAGGATATCCCCAATCCAGACAATAGCATTGCTTCTGTGTTTCTTCACTAGCATGCATAACTGTGAGCTTTGCCAGTGTGGCCCCTTGCCTTCTACCTTGCCCTCCACCTTTGCCTCTGGTTGTTGCCTGCCTCTTGCCTCACTGTGCCTCTGGCTGGCTTGCTTATTGCTCACCTCTTGACTGGAGAGTCAGGTTGTGAGTGGTGGGCTTGGTTTGGACTCTCCATGGCCAACATTCCCTTACAGATAGCCTCTACTGAGTCCAGAGGCAGGGTTGGATGAGCTCCAGTGACCATGAAGTATGGTGAACATCTAAATCTCTGCCTAATAGTTATACAGTCACTCCATATTACATGGTAGAAAAACCAGAACCACTTGGTACAATCCTCACAAGCTTTCAAACAATGCTTGTCTCACACCTCAATCCAGTCTCTTAATCTTGCCATTAGCTGGGCAATTGTATGAAGAAATGGCAATGCCTCTTATTCCATACTTCTTTTCAAGACAAACTGTAACTTGAACTGACTAGCACTGTAAGTTATGATCTCAGAAATACAGCCTCAGTGACAAATCACATCCATTGATCAATTATTTTATAGTTCTCTTTGTGCAAAGCCCTTTCTTCTATCCAAGAAGACAATGCACATCTACCATGCACTATATACTTGCAGCCATCAGAAGCTGGAGTCATGTGCAAAGATGGAGAGTGTATAGGTCCCAGTTGGTACTCTATTCATAACAGTCTTCTGTCTTATCTGACAGTTGTGACTAGTCTGAACATACCAGGCCACCAAAAGCATTTCTGTATTAGCATTTTGGTTGCATAAGTCCCTCTATGTCCCAAGGCATTATGAGCTGTTTTAAGCATGAACATTTATCTATTGATATTGACTACTATACTAGCTTATGCCTAGTGTCAAGATTGATTTCTATCAGGCATATCCTCAAAGCCCCTGAGACTTTGGACTTAGATCAATGGTTTTGGAACTACCCAAGGCCTAACCTCCATTCCAAGTACAACAAGGGTTCAACTCCCTCCACACATTTCCTCATCTTGTCTTTGTTAGGGGTCATCTTACTTCACTCATTTTACCATACCTCACCTCATCTCATCTCACCCAGAAGCTATTTTATCACCACCACTCCATTGAGGCATGTGCATTGATGATGGCACATGACTCCAGCCTATGAGGTTAGGGTTCATCTCATCTCACCTCACCTCACCTCACCTCACCTCACCTCACCTCACCTCACCTTGCCCAAGCTACTCACTGGTTGGGTTATGTGCATTGATGCCTTGGTGATGACATGTGACCTCTCTGCCCTACTGTACAGTCAGTCCCATAAGTTTAGAGGCCTAGAGTGTCACATTGGGCATGGAAAGTCCTTAGACTTATTCTCTTTGGATCTCCCTTTGCTAGGTGTGTAGTTAGACTTGTAGACCTAGCATAGTGCTGAATAGACTTTGGATCTCCCTTTGCCAGCTGCATGACTGAGCCACAGCCCCTAAAGGTCACCCTTACAGTCTTATCTTATCTCCTCATCTGATCTCCCATTATTTTATCTCACCCAGTCATTCAAGAAAGCATTGAACATTAAAAAGGAAAATGAAAATAAGATGAAACAATATATACTACAAAAAATATGCATAAGGCCATGGCCAGCTAGGCACTCCATTTTCTGATTCCTCTACAACTCCTAGTACCTTCCATACTACCCTACTCCATATCCTTCCCCTTGCTCTTTGCCCTCCTCTTAGCTTCCAAGCTCCTCCATCAACACATCCTTCATTTCATAGAAGATGTCATTCAAAGATGGCAGAAGCTCTACCAAACTCTGTGATGCCAGCCTCCAGGGAATACTCCTGACCAAAGGCCACCTGGCAACATGCCCCCTCCAACTGCTTTAGCTCCCCTAGCCCCTACTTGATCTCTAGGGGAAGACAGTACTTGGGGTGGATTTGGCAAAGGCTATCTTAGATGAATGATTGTGTAATGGTCATTCTGCCTAGCAGGCCTCAGTGCACTTGGATCTACTCTGAGCAATGTTCATAACAAATCCCAGACATTTGCTCACTAAGGCCAGGTGGTGGCTAATTGGCTAATGACCCCTAAGGTCCCTCCCTCTTTGCCTGGACCTGTTGCTTCTGGAGAGTATCCTCACAGGAACTCCCATTGCTTGACTTGCCCTCTTTCCCCTCCTAAACCTCTATGCCCCCTTCTCACTCTAGGACCACTCTCTGCACTTGTTCCTGCAATGCTTGGTATGTACAATGAAGGGTGTCCAACTTTCCAAGCCTCACCTTTAGCTCTTGAACCAACTTTTGGTTTTAGGATTAAAGGTGGTGATTTCTGGCCCAGCTCAATTGCCTCTCATTCCTAGAGCCAGGGCCCCTCCTGTTAGAGTTTGGTCACTTATAGTCTTGGTGCTGAGAAGTCTCAAGGGATGCTCAGCCAAAGGGATGGGCAAATGCACAAAACAAGAAGCTGACAATACTACTTAGGACTCAAGCACTCCCCAGATAGGGCCTGTTAGGCATCCTACAAACTGTACCCTGAGGGCCTACTTCTCAATGACAACTTTGACTTGGAGCTGTGTGCAGTTGAAGGAGCACTCTAAAGCACTCCCTGTTGTCAGCAGTGGGAGCATACCAGCTGTCATACCCCACTAGATGAGGGAGTATGCCTATGGACCAGAGTGAACAATGGCATTCATTGTCAACCCATGTGAGCAGGTTCTATGTACATTGCACTGCTGGACTAGTGGTGATCTAAGTAGCATACACCATAGGTATGTGCATGATTAACCCAGAAAGTGGGTACAGAGTTTGTGAGGAGGTGACATATTACCTCTGTTTTGCTGAGATTATTTATTTATGGTAGGCAACACCTGTAGCTTATGCAACATGAATGTGTAGGGTCTGAATGGATCAAAGTCCCCTATGTGAGTGTGGTAACTATCAACCACTTTTCAATAGAAACAGGGTTGAGCTACCACTCTAGCAAATAGCTAAATATAGTCTGTTTGAGCATGATGTGTGGTTGGGGCCAGTGCTTAACCCAATACATAGTGAAAGGCCAATTGTCAGTCTAGGCACAATGACACATTGATGGCCACACCTGAGGACAGGTTCTGAGAACCTGGGTGGCCCATGGTATATGATGTACTGTGGAATTGCTGTTTGATTGGGACTTGATCAAGTCCCACTCCCCAGGTATTGTTGTCAGTTTGGCCACACATGGGTGACAACAGAGATGGCCAAGGGACCAATCACCAGTGACAGTTTCCCTTTGGCAGAGAAGTGGCTCCCTGGACTGGCATTCCTATACCCTCCTCACCTTGTTCTTCCATGGAGTGTGGGATGGGACAGTGATGCACCATGGACATACACACATGCACATGTAATCATTGTGTCAGGCCCAGGTACCTGAACTCTGATTTCTTGTTTGAAAGTGTGCACAACAAGGGCATCATATACGATTTATGTCTTTCAACAACAAATCTACAAACAGCATGCACATTATCTTGTACCCCCCCACTCACCTCCTTTGGAACATTGCCTGTTCTGACAACGTCTCAAGTGCAGGCTTTCTTTCCCCAATGAAAGGACTGGCTGGATCACTTGGTGATTGTTGTTTGGGGAGGTATAAATATGGAACAGTGGTCCAAGCTATCAAGGCTGAATCAATCCCACGTTGCAACACTACGGCCAAGGGGTTGCTTTGCCAGATATCAGGCTAATGGAAAGCAAGACCATTCCAGTGAGAGATTTGTGGGAAACACAGAATAGCAGAGAGAATCTCAGGGGAGTGGTGAACCCAAACATTGAGGAAAGGGTGAACCCAGGTCTCCAGAAAAAGGAGCAAGGTTGGGTAAAACTGAGAACATTGAGGTAGGCTCATGGTATTGCAAGAGTCAGGAACATTGTATCTCT
>JABCKS010000102.1:0-41521 GCA_018851325.1 Termitomyces sp. DKA19
AAAAGGACTTCTAGAGGCAAGATTTACTCTAGTAGTCAGAAGAGCTTCTGGACTGATGTGAGGAGACTTGTTCTGCTGTAAGGGTTGGATATAATAAATGCACCAAGCCAATAATTCATCTTATACAACAACAACATTGCCATCAACCTCTCAGAAGACCCCATGCTCCATGTACATGCCCGCATGTAGACATCAAACACTGTTTTTAAGCAAGTATATTCAGAATGGCAGAATCTGCATAACACAAGATACAATGTTGCAGACCTCCTGATGAAAGCTCTTGTCAACCCCCCTCTTTGTATAATTTTATGCCCTATTAGGTCCTCAATAAATTGCCATGACCCTCCGTAAAGTAGAGACATCAATTGTATTGTAAGACATCAATTGTATTATAAGACATTAATTGTATTATAAGA
This sequence comes from Termitomyces sp. DKA19, assembly GCA_018851325.1. NCBI lineage: Eukaryota > Fungi > Basidiomycota > Agaricomycetes > Agaricales > Lyophyllaceae > Termitomyces > Termitomyces sp. DKA19. The sequence continues at coordinate 417 of JABCKS010000102.1, forward strand.
CATCAATTGTATTGTAAGCTTCTGGTGAGGAGTGTTGGCATGTCTGAAAATCTACAATTGCACGTCTTCTCGCTGAAGCTCCAATTGTAAACAGAGATTTCCATCCCAAATTGGTCATGTCTCGTCTACCACGAAACTATTTAAAATAATATCAATAGGATATACCTTATTGTAGTAACATAGTGATTGAAATTCGCGTAAACCAGTTGTGTTTAATTGGCATTTATAATGACGGTATTAAGTCTAGCCATGATCAACATTGACTAAGTATGGTATCTCAGCAGTCTGGGTATAACAAGCCTCCTATATCCACTTCTAGTCAACTTCTACCCTGCGTTGGATGGCCACTAGTGCGTTCCCAAAGGCGCTCATGTCAAAGCCCGTCTCGCTCATGATGTCAGCAGCAATGCCCTTAATGTCAGTTGCATGTCCAGTCTTCGGTCTGGGCATCGGGGACGTTCCGGAACTTTTCCACTCCACAACGAGGGGATTCTGTAATGTGGGGCGGTAGTGACAAGCTTTGAAGAGCTCTAGGTAATGAAAAAACGACTTCGTCGGGTTAAAAAGAGGTAATGCTTTGACAATGATTTAAGTCTTCGATTGCAGCTTCAAATGGAGGCACATACCTTGTTGGATCATTGCCAAGGCTTCCTGGCCTGAAAGACCGTTCACGAACATCACTAGAGAAGAAATTCAAGAGATGTCGCAGACAGGTGCAAAACAACGAACGGAAAGCACAAACAACGATACACGCCGTGGTTTCGACGAGGGAGTGAACAAGGACCTGCCCGCCACTCTCGATCGCCTCGTTTATGAATAGACAAACATCATGAAGCGCAAGAAGTAATTCATCCCTCCGATCTGTTAGATTGATGTTCTGATGCTTCTGCAGACATGTCAAAGCAGCAGATGGTATTTTTGTCGGCGAAATGGACAAGAGATGGGTGATGCCCGCATCTAATATCAGTGACTCGGCCTGGCATATGTCCTCGGGAAAGTCACTGAATGATGATCAGCCAGCGCAGACGAATAGGGTATGAAGAGGACAAACCTGCTAAGAAGCAGCTTGTCTGGAAGTATGATTGTTGTGTCAACCATCTGATTGAGAAACTCAGTAACATTTCGTTTCTGTTGTCGCTTCCAACGACAGTATGCCGAGTTGGTGGGACAAGGGTCATATTGACATTCAGCAAAAGCTTCAAGCTGTTTGATGAAACCATAGTTAGGATGTACCTCTGGTCGTCCTGTGGACAGATAAACACCTCAAAAAACTGGGGATCTAAAATATCTTACGTTGTTTAATAAATTTGATGGCAGTCTTCCTGCTCATTTTCCACGTCTTCATGACTTGCGAGGCGTCAATTTGGGGGTGTATGTGTAGTACAATGAATTACTCACGATAAGCAGCCACAACTGTCGTACTCCGCGATATTCCCATGACACAGTGTACCAGAACTTTGCCATTGTTCTTGAGAGCAGCCTCAATGAAATTGCAGGTTTCAGGAAGGTGGATCAGAATGTTATCATATTCTGAATCATTGACAGGTATTGTCAAGTGATTTGGACCCGTTGATGGATATTCGGGGCATACAGACAAGATATGTGTCATTCCAAGTCTTCTCAATACTTCCGGTGATTGTGCAGCTGAAAGACTGACAAGCCGTTAGGTTCGGCGCTTGACATCGTGGTAGATAACAAGTCAAGCTCACTTGCCGATGTATATTTGGTCCTTGACGATCTCATTGACACTGAGAGTAGTTCCACATGACGTGTTGAGAGAAGGCACGCTATCTGCGAGAACAAGAGCAGGAGCAGAGATCATGTCAAGAGTCAAAGAGTGAGAAGAAAATGAGAAAGAGAACGGAATGATGGTTATGTTCCCTCCGGTAGCCGGCTTCCGAAAGCGAATGATGCCGTTCGCGGTGGCTGTGGGGCACCTCACGGAAGGCCGGCCGGGCTCGGGTATACCTATTCTTATGTCCAAACATAAGGTTAGATTTGAGGGTTCTTTTTAGTCGTTGTCATTCCCACTCCACAGCCTCAGAAAATGAAGGCGTACCGAAATCCCGAAAATCCCTGATGTCTTCACTGCATACCGATAACCGCTTCGCCGTCACACCGCGGGGATTGCGAACGTGGTCCATCCAGTGTTGGATGGTCCAACTCCTTACCTCAGGAGCCAGTGTCCCCCTGTTCATCTTTTTGCCCGCGGCGAATTCAAGGAAGTCCAGATTCCATCAGAACCGGAGGTCAACGATCTTTCTATTACACAAACGAAGGCTCCGTCGTGACAGTTATATTGAGTTTTTCAGACATGATCAATGTTCGGGGATTGATGCGTGACGAGGGTCGGGTAGAGGGGCCGCTGGTCGGGACATAAGTATTCTCAATATTGGAACCCGCCGGAGCACAAAAACGAACCGAAGTATCTTTTTCCAGCCTAGCCGACTCTTACATCGAATCATACTCACGCAAACAAGATCACTACCCTATCCTTAGTGCTCGGAGATGAGCCTCGAAATTCAATCATGGCCCTCGATTGATAGGGGCAGATGACAACTGTTGCCATGTATGACCCAGCGGGCATTTTCAACACTCGGTCAATGGCCACCTACGTGTTGAACCGTGAAGTGATGTGAGCGTTGTCATATAGGCCATATCAACTAAGGCTACTTAGGGTTATGGTACCGAATAACACTGTAATGCTGCGCACTACGAGTCAACTTTGTCTGGTAAGGAGAAAAGAGAAGCAAAAACTTTGGGTAGTATCCATTGGTTCGAATAGGTAATTGCCTGGGGTTCTGGAAACCGGTTCAATACCATGTCAATTGCAGGAAGATAGAAAATGGCATTCGGGAATAAGGAATGATGATGGGTGAGTCTGATCACTGATCATCGGATCAGTGAAGAACGGATCGCACCTTCTATAACGATGGACTAAGAGTTCGGTCATACATGCACATATCTGGTTGTACACATCGTGACGGTTGAACGTTGAATGTTTGGTAAGAAATATATATTACAAACACGTGGTAAGTCTAATTAAGTCCCACGCTAATCGATGTCACAAGTCTAAGAAAAACAAACCGCGTTTCAACTGTCAATTATGACTTACAACTGTTTATCCTGTATCTTTTGCTTTTGTTCTCGTGATGACGAAGAAGAAAACTTCAATATCTCTGCAGGATTGGACGATGAAACGACGCGCCTCATTCCAGACAGTTTAGAGCCATCGATACAGTGCGTGATACCTTCTTACCCCACCTTATATCTGAAAACTCGTATCTCCTTTCAGCTCTGACCCCGCGCTAATGAATCACTATAAGATGCACAAGAAACTTGATAATATTGTACGAGCAAAAGAAAGGTAAGTGACAGGCAAAAGACTCTGAAAAGTGCTGAATGCTCCCGTCGTCAGGAACATGGTGAATGTTGGGTCTCAAATACCTTTTAACCTTCATAATCAGATTCTACCATCGAAGGTCGACCATTCGTTTTCTAGAAATGCCTCATCAGTATTTGATTACTTCGATTCCGCTGGTGGATGTAGTGAGGGGTTGCACTGCCGGCAACAGTCCCATCCCCCTACCCCTTATCCACGTTTCACAATCTCAGCCTCTCCTGATCCTTACGGCCTTCGCTCGCGGTCGCACTCTCAATCCATGGACCGCGAACCCCTGACGCCAATATTGAACGTGCGACTTGTGGGCTTTGTGAAGCAGCGAGGTCGTATGATGCGTCAAAATCAGCCGGAGATCGCAGTAGACTCTACGGCGTCAGATAGCACTCCTACAGCCTCTACCCTGCGCCATCTTACTGTTGGTTTACCGTCATCAACTAACGTCAGTCTTGGTCTGTTCTTTGTCTGATCAACGATATCTGACATGCCTCGAGGCGTCCTCGGCTAATCTCAAGTTGCATGAAATAGGCGCAATTTCTGTAAGCTGGGGTACATAATCGATTATGCGAATGCTCGAGCACATCGAGGTATGTTCGGATATCTCCCTTTGGAGTTGACGTGCCGCTGACCGTTCAGTAAGATACTCTGTTGTTATAATTGCTGGTCTCATTGCCGCTGCGCCCAGAAGATTATCCCACCCACTATGACTGTATCCGTGGGATTGTATGGAATAGCTTTCTAGACACCCTTGCACTCGATGCTGTCTCCCAAACATAGATGCTTCATACTGCCTTTTACGATCTTTTTGTCCCTTGCGCCGAATATGTTGTCGCCTGGAGGTAATTCCCATAGGACCAGCTCTCAAACTTGTCGAGCTACTCTGGATTGACGCTTCTACCTTAAATTGGGTCGATTCAAACTCCACAATGGCAATTTTGTTATGGGTCTCTTGATATGGTCGGATGGAACCTTTCCATGAATAATCAGGAAGACTTGCGCACACATGTATGTCACTGTTCAAGTCACATTCGATCAAAGATTTATCATGCTGTATGTACGTATGTCACATCCACAATATCAAACCACTGAAATGACATCAATTTTTTCTCGTATCATGATACCTCTTGTGTTTGATGATCCTAAATCATGGTGAAAGTCTCGTCTGTCCCAAGCCTAATCTCAAGCTTGCATCTTCACTACCGGTCATTATCGTCAATTGAACTCTTCCTCACCTACTTGGTTCCTCTATAATTCCTACCTTCGTGCCTCGATCACCTGCGTCAATTTGGACACATTATCGGTTTAAATTTGAACGGTAGTAGTAGATGGTCCTCAATGAAGACATAAGACAACCTCGAACTCTGCAGGCTTCCACACCGCCAGTAATTTTGATCCCACTAGCACACCTTCGAATCACACGTGCTTCCAAAATTTTTCAACAGCCACTTTTCGGTCGCCTCCGATCGAATTCAACTTTGACTATCGTCGCTGTATTCAAGTCTACTCTTTAGGCTGCTGGCCTACGCGTGACACACTACACGCTGAGACATGTTCTGGAAAAGGCTCTGCAATTGATGACGATGATGCTTTTGCATCATTGGCTTTTATCTGGTGTTCGCTGCTTACTATCTCCTCCCCCACATCATGCTTTGTTGATCCCTATCTTAGCCGTATCCGAATAGCAATGACGAATACACAGCCAAAATACTTCAATGGGCAGTAGCAAGTAGAAGAAGAGAGGTTGTTCTAGTCGTTTCCAATGATCAAACCTTACGGTGCCAAACTGTTATAAAGTGTAACAATATGGTCCATCATCTACGTCTAGTGCGTTTAGTTCTATCATAGTTACCTCAACCGAGTTCGGTGCCAGTCCAACCAGAATGAACACCAGCACAATTACTTCGTGTCCCACATGTCGATATTTACAGCTTAGACTCTGATCTGCATGTAGCATAGTCTTGTTTGAAGATCAACTTCGCGACATCGGCCTGTTTCAGACCCTGACCGTCAGCTCTTTCGTAGAGCAAATTGGCTTGTGATAATCCCTCATTCTATTTTCTTACAACTTTGAGTGGATTTAAAATAGATTTCGTCTATTTGATTTCGCGGGTCGTCAGAGGTCTAGTAATACAAGTCAGGGTATTAATGTGCTATCAATACAAAGAAACAAGCAAGAAAGCAAGCGACATCGGCGTTGGCGGCGGTGAATTTGACCTCAGCGAAGATCAACAGCAACATCTGCCTGCCACACACCCTCCCACACATTGACTAATGCCACCAGCACGAGATGCTCGAACCGGATGCCAGAAGAAGTCAGATTCCATTCGGAGGAGCGAAATCGTTCTGTGCGTGTTTTCTAACATGAAGATGTCAGCGAATGTCACAGGGAAGGGGAGAAAGAGCTTCGTACTTCCACAAAACGCGCAAAAATCTGTGCGACGGATTTTCCGAGTTGGGCGCGAGTGATAGGGCGTCCACCAGAATTAATTATCAGTTGGTCACACCATTCAACATGTTCGTATCCAGGCCACTATAGAGTTTTGTTACAACCGGCAAAAATTAGCTGGAAACAGAATTGCTTACAATGATGCGAAATGTGACACGTTCGCGTCCAGTATGAGCAAGAACTGGATCTCCTGCGCCTTGAATCATAGAAGCGATCGCGGCATCACTACGAGCTGAAAGCTCGCGCATCTGCACACCTTGACCGTCGTAGCCGATATGGTCGAATTGAATTGCAGCGTGCCGGCGAACGTTCTGTCCCATTGCTAGATCCCATTTCGAAGTGGGGATGTAAGACGGCTGGGGCAAGCGGCGGCGTGTGGGGGAAAGAAGTCTGGAAATACCCGCAGCACCGTTCAGAGTAGAGTAATGTGAAATTTGGGAGGAATGGACTGGGGGATGAAGAGGATTGTTGTATGACATCGGGATTAAAGTTATTGTGAAAAGAGGTTTGACAAGGATATTGTGAGCTGCGTACTCTGCTGTCCAGAACGAGATCTTACCTTGAGCTTTTAAACGCCTCGAGAAGAAGTCAAAGAGGATAATGACCAAATGAAAGATCGCCAAAGAAGTAGATTGCCAAAGAGGTAGATTGCCAAAGAAAAAAATCGCTGAAGAAAGAAATTGCCAAAGAGGATTGCGAGCAAAAGATCAAAGCATCTGGAAGTCCGAACGGGAAAGTACCAAGCATTGTCCATGTTATCCGGTTCATTGATTTTTTTTTCAGCAAGAGTGGTTTATCGCGCTGAAAGCGAGGATGGTCGCATTTTATTATGCGTAAGTACTATGAGTTCAGAGGTAGTACCACTAGCATCAAGCAGCGAAGAAGTTTTCATGCTTGAGCAATGTGCTCCAGAGCAAAGTGATAGGACGTGCACATAACTTTCATGAGTTTAGCATGAAGAGACCACAAGAACGCGCGGAAGCGGGAGAAACTTAGTCACGGGGGTTGGCTGCATGCGTTGGTCCTTATTTGTTGCTTGTGGCTAGTTGCTTCAAGTTTGCTGGTCAACGCAGCACGCGTTTGGCCAGATCTCCTGAAACCTATGAACGCGTTTTTCCTCAGGCTTATGATCCAATATTCGGTAAGTGGTTCATCCGCGCCAAAATTTTCCCTTAGTCACGCAGAGCCAGACTTGAACTTGACGCGTACTAGAAGCAGCGTAACCGCGTTTTTGCATCTTCGCCTCTTTTACACGAGATCTTTCAGTCTTTTATGCTGTTTCAGAACATGAGACAGTGAAGCCGAAGCAACCCTGAGAATACTTGAAGTATTGCCACTAGCTCTGCTCCGCACCAGAACTACTTTTACTTTTCCAATCATGGCTAGGACATCGTCCCAAGGTTCAGCAATCAGTAGTAAAGTTCCACCAAATAACAATCCACGTGGTACCAACCAGTATAAAGACTGTCGTCAGTGATGACCTTTATGTTCTCGTTCCTTCGGTCCCTCTGATACTTGAATCTAGCTCCACCGGATGATCCCCGTATACCAGAATTATTGAATTCATACCATCGTAAAGGTATCACTGACAGGAAGAAAATCAGCAAATTTCTTCGTGATGAACATGGAATAATCATGAGGTTAGTAGTCGCTGATCGTTCTTGTTAACCGAACTGAAAGTAAAGATATTAGCGACACGACTGTCGCTCGAAGACGCCGTGAACTAGGTCTAAAAGCCAGCGGAAAGACAACAGCCGACCTACCTGACGATGTGAAACGACAGCTGGTTCTAGACCAAATGGCAAAAGATGCAGCAGGTAAGATGGGCACTAAGACGGTCAGGACACGCATCCTTCAAGAGACGGGAATCCATCTCACACGGTATGTAGTTTGCAAATAGTTTCAGGTTAACACTCTACTTATACACCTTTTTCCTCCCAGACGATGGATTGGGAACGAAATGCAAATGCTTGCCCCTGAAGCTTATGAAGCTCGTAAACCCCGCCGAAAAGGTTCATCGCCAGCAAAACATCAGTTATCGGAAAACTCTGCTAGAAACGGAGGTTCTGCTAGAGGGGAAGCATGTTCATCAATAGGCTCACAACCACCTCAAAATGAAGAAGCGTTTTTTGCCGAAGATACTGGTGTTATTCACGAAAATCCGCCTCATGACCTTCAACCCGATCTTGTTGAAGATTCTCCTTCCCACATTCAATTTCTTGCCGCTTCCGGTTCTTGCATGATATCTACACAGCTGCGGGACACAATTGCTGATACAGAAGCCAAGATGATCGCTCTTACTCGACATTTGCGCATGCTAAGCCCTGCCATCAGTCCATTAGATGCTATTACGTCGCAGACTCTATTGGCATGTATGGAATCGGCAACACTACTTGAGCGGGAAATCACTCGAGTTGTGTCGACGTGATACATTTCTTGGTAGCTCGACCATATCTACTGAGCTACGTCTACTGTACTATATCTATTGTACTATGTCTTTTTTGACAATTACATTTACCTTATGGTAGACACAATAATACTATGGCTCTCACACCAGAACCAAACAACCAAGGAAATGGATGTTCAATGAACGATGACCAATCATATGACGTCTGCATGCTAGTACTTGTAAGCGAAGTGTATTGTGACAGCCGGTGGTCGAGCGTAACGTTTGACTTTCGGTTCGCGGTAACAACTAGCGGGCCGCGCCGACAGTAGTTATTCCTCCGCGGAATAGTAATTTGAGCCGAATAGTAAACAAGTGGTTGCATTTCCGGGAACAAATTGATTGACAATAACTCTCTGTACAACATGACTGCTCAGCCAACCTATGGCATTCCTCACACTGCTCTACTATTTCCCTCAGTCGGATTTTTCATGAAGCATTTGGCCTTGACATTCAAGAGCTCGAGACTGCTGATGAAAGTTGGTATTTTTCTGCTGCTGCATCCATAATTGAAGGAGAAAACGGCCAGCTACATCCAGGAGCTGTGGAAGAGAATATTTGGTCTTACCGTGATGATGAGGACTTGTCATTATACCTTGTTTCACACGAAATATAGCGATTCTGAGGGCTAAATTTTTTTGGGATTTTGCTAACAGCTGGCGCTGCCGTAGTGGCGTTACGTAACAATTTTGTCGTGCATTATGTCTTACGGTTTGTACCATACATTTCGCTACAAAAACTCACAGTTCTCCATGTATTGTGCAGAGTTTAAATCGAATCCGACTTCACACCAAGGATACGAAGTAACTCTACTTCACAATACCCAATGAATAAGAAGTCAGCTTCATAGTCTTTCTCTGTCGGATCCAGATCGAAGAGGGCAACTCTGCCTTTATGCCACTGAACACGATACATATCCGTAGCAGCGGGATATACCTTGGGTTCAAAGCATAATGTCAGTTATCAAAAGCCTGTACTCCTGAATAAGACGATTTACCGTCAGAAATGTCTCGATGATGAGACACAGATCTGCTTTGTATACCAAGCTTTTGATTTCATCGAGGTAGAGCGGCCTCTTGCGAAACCATACCACACCCGAGCGCGCAAGAGCGTTACACTGGGGACAGTGCGGAAGCTCCGACTCAGAATATCATTGATCCCAGAGCCACCATCATGATAGTCCTGAAGTTTGGAATCCGCTTCGCCCAAGGCCGGACACAGGATTTTTCGTATTTTCCTCCGAACAGATCACAGTAAGTACATTTAACTTCAAAAAGCCTGCCGTGCATCTGGTAAGCGGAGTTTCTACGCGGACGGTCTGCAGATGATTTCTTACCGCCCAGTTCTTCGGAAAAAGCCTCCAGAATGTTAAATAAGAGTCTGTCCACATTCTGGGTGACGAGATGATACGATTTCACAGCCGGAGAGATGGTCTTGAGGTAGTTAGGGATGGGACATTTCGGAAAGGAACTTATGAGCATCATTTGGTCGTGCAGCGAGAGCCCTGATGAGAGCGACGACGGTCAACTGCGAAAGCAGTGAGACATAATTGACGTACTTGATCCTGCGATAATGGTAGAACTGCAAGACAAGGGAAGGATTTACAGCGAAGGCCTCGGGCGTGGCGAGTTCGGTCGCATTGAATGATTGCCATAGTCCACCGCCATTTCTAAAGGTAGGGATCCCCATAACAAAAGAGGATATTGTGTTCACATCATAATACATGAGAATGTAGTGAAATAGTCCTGACATTGTTATTGGCAAGTAGATCTTTACGGCAGAGAGCCCAGCACCAGCTAATACAACCATATGCTGAGAGGCATGTAGCACTTTACAAAACTTTTTAACATCATGGCTCGGGCTTGATTTCGCCATCAACAAATATGATAATCGTAGTGCGGATAACCGCGGCTTACTCGGATTACTGGGTATTGCTCAGTTGTTGACCTGTATTGACCAGTCTGTAATCTGGAGCTTCCCGCGCTGACCTCGACACTCTTTTCAAAGGATAAGTAGTATAGGCTTAATCTGATCCCATTCTGAAATCGATTCGTTCAATTCTGTCCAAACGCTATCCACTAGGATAGTAAGTCATGCAACACGCCCGACTTCAGGAATGACATGGACAGGTTATCGGACTTGTAACCATTTATCCCGTACTCACGATTTTATCTCTTGAGAGGAACGTCTGTGGTCCGAATCGACGAGATCTTGCGAGGTTGATCCACAGCATATATCATGTCCTTTATCCGGCAGATTGCGAGTCTAACCTACTTGTACCCGAAAATGGCTCTAGAGTTTCAAATTTCAACACGCAAGTTGAAGCAAGTAAATGAGACACTAGATTTGGCTTGCTATTCGATGTATATACGAGGATTGATTAGGATTTATTCCGATCGCAGCTACTTGAGTGAGGTGCTGTTTCTCTCTAGATTACCGACATGGGATCATTTTCCATGCAGGCGGAAAGCTCCGTATATTATTGTGGATGTCGTTTCTATGTCTGTCTTGACGTGGCCTTGCAAGAGTAGAATCCTATCTTTGGCCAAACTGTAGATAACGCATCTTCTGTAGATGTGAGGTGTCGCAATAATCATTGTCACCTTGGGTTACATTGCCTTACCTATCTGTCGAACAAGTTTCCTTACAGGACGAGATGAAACCTTTCTGGGAAGTAAGAATTCCAAAGTTTGCACTCGGGACTGTGGCGGATGCCATGAAGTGCGTACCTGGCCATCTCCGAAATCGGAGCCTATTTCTGATCATCTGCATCTGGCCAGAACTGGGCCTCATATGCCCTTGTCCGGACTTGAGTGTTCGTCTACACATTGCGAATGCATGAAGTGTTTCTGACTCGCAGTATACGAGACGGAAATTTTCGGTAGTTTCTTTGTCTCATTGACTAACCAATTTAGACAGGTTCAAAGGACATGATCAATTGTGATAAGTACTGCCCCTTGAATTTCAAAGTCCAGCATAAGCGACAAAAATTAAGGGCATATGTATATGTACTTATCGGTTACTTTTCCATCTCTCAAGACCTGCTTGATAGAATAAGTACTATTCGTAATCATCTTTCGGCTTTTCTGTCATCATGAAAGGAACATGCAACCGGTCAGACTGGATTCACCCTCCAAATCGTCAATCGTACGTTTCCGCAACGTCGGTGACCGATTTAGATAGGTGAACCAACTCAGTTGACGCATTGACAGTCAGCTCTCTTCTCAGTCGTTCTTGCAAGCTACGTGATCAGACAACTTTTCCATTGCTCCAACTTCTTCTTAACTCAACGTGGAACACCTTAGTTATGGATATCGTCGGACCTCATCCGTCTGTTACGCAAATTTGGTTTAGCAAAACTTCTTCCGCCGCTGCTCCACTTGACAAATATAGTCTGATCATATGATTACTCTTGCCATTCCTCCCAACATATGCAATCATAGGTATCTATGGCCATATCAGAAAGTTCGCCTGAGAATCGAATGCTGCAGCAGGGCTGGAGGCTCAATGCACATGTCAGTTAATTATCGGACTCTGTGAAGCACACTGTCTAAACTTTGATATGTTATACTGTTGGACGCAGTGACGCCCCGCCTTCCGTTGTGTCTCATGCACACCAGAAGCCATTAGCGACGCACCGTGGAGATCAAATATCGTTATATCTACCGGGCACTGACCCTGCCTCATAGACGAAGCTGGAGCATGTGTTGCTCAGTCCATATGCTCATATTGTTCAGGACAGATTGGTACCGAACTCTTTTCCGTCCTGTTAAAATTCCTGCCATATATCATGAAATGTATGCACACGTTACCTTTCAACCTCATCTGAATCTTAGAAGATCTCTCGTTTGTGGCGACTATTTCCATCTGGACACATTATCTCCTCGTGACTAGGGATACTGTCAGTCCACCACGGAACTAAGGCGCCGGTGAATACACTACCAATATATGCCACGACCTTGCCAACAAGTCTGTTCCTGGTTCTTGCTGGTGCTATCCGTGGGCCAGAATGACTCACTATCTATGCCTTCTCGTTTGAAGCTGCCGTGTGGACCATTTAAACTGAAGCCCGTCGATTCGGCAAAAAAACATAATCAAGTCTACATATCCCCGATCGACCATGTATTGCTTGATGTAGCTATCTGTAACTTTGCCCTGGACATATCTGAGAGCCGTGCTAGTACTGTCGAGAAGTCGTTCTCAGCATGCACAACTCTAGCCATATACACATATGCCTAGCGTGTTTCCCGACCGACTCCGGAGAGAACGGACATTCAGGGCATTCAGGTTGATACCCACGAGACAAATCATCCAACCATCAAATCTAATCATAGTGTAAAATCATATGACACTTTCTACTACGTATCAGGGGGGCCCTGAAAGGTGCCTCTGCTTTACACACTTGAAGTCATGGATATGAAGCCGCGGGCTATAGACAGTGGGCAATTTTCGGCAACAATTCGACAATATTTACAGAACTTTTGAACAATTCCCAGCCACTGTCGGCTTTGGGCATTCCAGGTTTACCCTGTATGTGATCCTGATCGACACTGCCACTAAAGCTAACTCCCTCGACATTCAGGGTTTTCCAGGGTTCAGTTGATCTGCATCACACCTTGTCCACCTCTTCCTCTCCCTCCGTCAAATATTTCTTTATGATCCTGAAGCAGGCCAAACAACCTACGAGATCAGAATACTCCGCTTGCACCACTCCAGAGTTCTTCTACGCAGGTACTTCATGTGATGCCTCATTCCAAGCCGTAAGGCGCCGTGCAGATGCTTCCCCATGTAAATGTTCTACGCTGTCACACTGAACGGCAGTGAACGCAACGGCAGTCTTCTCGTAACCCGGCATTTTGAAGCACCTTGTGGAGCCTATCCCGGCCAGCGTACATGGCTATCATCTGCACATTTTTGTACGACAATGTCAGCCGCCGTCTCGGCGTGTTGCGTTCACAGGTCAGTAATCAAGTGGTTCAGGTGTCACACTCTCGTTCAGAGTGAAACGGGGATATTGGCAGCCACTGTCAGAACAACAAGAATGGGATCTCCCTTGCGTTCCACAGTAAATTGTGGATACGTTCCCCCTCAATCAATACGCTCGTGTTGTGTCTATTCATACATAGCCCCCAGGCTCAAAACGTGTTTCTTCCGCAGGACGCATGGTTTGAGGGAATAATGATAACGGCGGTTTCCGCATGTCAATAGTGCCTGAAAACTCCCCTGTTGAGGAAGGTTGTACCCTACAGAGCGGACTTGTTGGTAGTGATGGTCCGCGAGACGGCCCATCTGTCGGCAAGGTTGAAATTCTTGAGGCAATTTCTTTGGTTGTGTGTACGTGTGAGGTCCGACTCGGACATGCATGATGGGTCAACATATGTGTCGTTCTTTTTCGATATGTAACAAGAATAGCCAAATCCTCGACCTCTTGTGGGCTCGATTGGCAAACGACAGGAAACAGCGCATTTCATTGAGAAGAACTCGCTCCTGTCTGGCAATCAAACTATGTCCAGACGAGATCGATACTTGATCGAAGATAATGCAAGTGGACAAGTGTCTATCATTCCATCAGCAAAACAAAGTCTCCTGACAACACCTTCTGAGGTGAAAGCCGTCAAAGTCGGACATGGACGCTCTATGTCGTCCAACGACTACGCACGAATATCATGCGCCTTGCGACAGTTGCATCGGGACACTGAAACAAAAATGACTAGACCCTTCACGCAATCATCCTTGTGTCTAGAATTGGGTAGGCTTCAGAAGGAGTGCGCAAATAGCTGATCGGAATTCATCGGCTAGCCGCCGCAACACCTCACGAATACCTCATTATCCTTGTAGCTTGATGGAGAAAGGAGTAGGATGATCGGAGATCCGTTCCAACTAATGGGGATTGTAAATTATTATCTGGACAACATTTCGGCAGCCTTCGACAGGGGGCGTGATGCCAGGCAAGCAAGAAATGAATTTTTACGTGCAAGTGGTGCCTGGTGGATAACTAGTGGAGTTGGGTGAGTAGAGAGAAACATGGATTGTCAGGTGAAGAAAGGTCTACGAAGAAGTCGGGAAGGGACGGGGCTTTATGCCACGTGTTGAGCAAATCTGGACCGGAAGAGGCAGTCAGAAAAGAAGAAGCTTCGAATTGTGGCACGAAAAGATTGGCAACAAATGCCGACCCAGACAGATGGCGTCTGAAAATACCACACTAAGTCGAAACTCAGCTCATGTTACGTACGCTGAGCCAAGACAAACACAACCGACTGTCCCTCATAACCGCGCCTATTTTTCTTCATAAGTTTAGAATTTCGTCCCTTCCCCAACCCTCTCCAGAAATGCCCCGTGCGGAAACTAAATCCTTGTCTACTAATTATACTTACGGCTCATCGTATTCGTCGTCTTATAGTCATGCCTCGCAGTCCCCTGAGCCTCAGCTGTCTCCTGCATCGCAGCACTCGTCGACCCCATCCCAATCATCCACCCCCACCAATTCCGCTTCAAGCAAGAAAAAGCACGTTTGTTCTGTCTGTGAGCGTCCTTTCAGCACTAGTGGTCATTTAGCACGCCACTCTCGTGTTCACACTGGCGAGAGAAACCACAAGTGCCCATTCCCAGGTTGCGAAACGCGGTGTTCGCGACAAGATAACCTTCAACAACAGTGAGTGTCCTGTCATCAATCCATATCTTCTACATGTACTGGTAGAGTACGGCCAATGTGTCTCTTCGACGCCATATGTCCTTGTTTTTCTCTTTTGCTCCATGGTCATTGGATTGTTTGTTGAAACTTGGCTTATCCAGCTACCGCATCCATCTATCACCTGGATCGCGCCGGGCCTCTTCCCGCACTGCTGTATCCCGCTCGGTGACCAGCGCGAAGCGTGCTGCAGCTGCAGCTCTTGTGGCTACACTAGAGCCCCCAATTTCCCCTCCCCCTCTGTCCCCTCCCCCTCTGTCTCAGCCCCCAGCACTTGAGCCAGCTCGCGTCTATGGTCACCACTCTCCCCCTCCTGACTCCCCCCCTCCTCTGGCGCAAGCAACGCTACCTGCTACAGCCCATGCACACTTGCCGTCGACAAGCTCGAGTCGATCGTCTTCATCTCCTGTATCATCTTATCCTCCCAGCAATCATATCGTCTCGGTGCCATCTCAGAGTAACCAGCAGTACGGTAGCTACCGCAACGGAATAGCAACGTATCACGAGTCATCGCAGGGATCGTATCCTACTTTTGTCCACACTACCGCTGTTTCTTCATCTAATAATTCCACTCATGGACCGTATCATCCGTATTCCAACTCGCATAACAATTACAATGCCCACTCAAACTCTCACCACTTGCAGCATGTCAGCTCGGCCTCTGCACCTTCCTCCCGTCATTCTATATCACATATCTCGCATCCCAACTCGTACTCCCAAAATCAGCACCATGCTAGCCAGGTTGAGCCTGCTTCACCTGCCTCAGCGCATCATCCTGTCTCACCCCACGCTTCTGCTCCGCCGACACCCCCATATGCCTACGAAGATTCGCACGGCTACCACCACAATGGCAATAATAGCGCCATGATTGCGGATTCGCATGGACACTTGGGTTCACAACATAACTCGATGGGTCACCACCAAGGATATTCGTCTTCAATGGTACACCACCACCAACCACAGCGCCATCCCTCGCCGTCCCCTATCCTCCCTCCTATCCATGATTCACGCTATCCTTGCCGTGATACTCGTCCTTACTTGGGCCACCAGCAAAGTACGATCTCCACTGATTACAGCCAGTATCCCTCAATGAATCTTCCTCTCGTCGGACATCGCTCATGGAAAGACAGCGGCCTGCACAAAGACGTTGGTGCCTTGGTCCAGTAATTTTCTTTTTCACATATAATAATTTCGTTCGTGATTGCTTTTCGCGGATTGACTATTTAGATGCAAATGATGGATGAATTCGTTGTCTGTTTTTTATATTGTGCTGCGAGTGGCTTTGTATTTGATACCGAGTCTTCTTGGTCTCCTATTGGCCGCTGCATAATTACTTACTCATAGTTTTTCCCTATTCACTTGTAATACCATGGCTTGCGATCAGAGTAGAAATGTGGAGTCTATCTATCTTGGCTTGCTCAGTAACCTGAAAGGATGGTGCAATGTGTGATGTTTGTGGATCGGCCTAAATTACTAAATTGGGATAAACATATTTCTGTCTTGCCCCCATCACCCTTCGTCGTTTGTCATCTGTCTTCTCGCTGTTTGACATCGTGGAAGTGATCAAGCTAGTTATCATGCCCAGTGACCTCGACAGGTAAGACTCATTGCCTGTCATCGAAACAACTTTGTGCTCACTATCACCCTCCATCTTGCTCTTCAAACTTGCGACGCGGACGTTGTATCGCAATTGCATCGCTTTTACCCTCTCCGGGCAGACAGATTGAGCAGCTGACGCGTTGCGAGCCCATATCCGAAGAGCAGGTCAACAGACTTTGCCTTAAGGCGCGAGAAATACTGATAGAAGAGGGTAACGTTCAGGTTGTTGATTCTCCTGTTACAGTACGGCCCGCTTCGCACTCCTTATGCAAATGTTGTTCCTGACCAACCATTATCGTATCTTCGTTCCTGTGCGGCGTGCATATCTGTCTTGACTGTTGCCAACTTCAGATATGCGGCGACATCCATGGCCAGTTCTTCGATCTCATGGAACTCTTCAAAGTGGGGGGCTTCTGTCCGGATACAAATTACCTTTTCATGGGTGCGTACATTGCACAATACACATAACGGATCTTCTCTCACTACTCGACAGGAGACTTTGTTGATCGGGGGTTTTACTCTGTCGAGACCTTCCTCTTGTTGCTTGCACTGAAAGTCCGATACCCTGAGAGAATCACTCTTATTCGAGGCAACCATGAATCCCGGCAGATCACTCAAGTATACGGCTTCTATGATGAATGCCAGCGTAAGTATGGCAGCTCGAATGTTTGGCGGTGGTGCTGTGAGGTCTTCGATTACTTGGCTCTTGGCGCCATTGTCGACGGTCGCGTGTTTTGTGTGCACGGTGGTTTAAGTCCCAATTTGCAGAGTATTGACGAGGTATGCGTTGCATCATTTTCTCCATTTCCTTGAATTCATTGTCGAATATTTCCTTTTATGTCGAAATCCTCTTGACTTGCCTTAATCACTTATTGAACTTCGCCATCCCGTCTAAGATCCGTGCCATCGACCGCAAACAAGAGGTGCCTCACGATGGTCCCATGTGTGATCTTCTCTGGTCAGATCCAGATGGTCCGTTTCTTGTCAAACTGAACTCTGCTGCTCCACTGACTAATCAACATCTCAACAGATATAGTTGGGTGGGGTCTTTCACCTCGGGGGGCAGGGTTCTTATTCGGCGCAGACATTACGCAAGGTTTTGCACATCACAATGCAATTGATCTGATTGCACGAGCTCACCAACTTGCCATGGAGGGTTATAAGTTGATGTTCGACAGAACCATTGTGACCGTTTGGAGTGCTCCTAATTACTGCTATCGGTCAGTGCGCTCTATTCATTTGTCTTGAAACCCCGGCACGCCTATCTCTCGTTGGGTGGTGTTCACTTGACTTAATTGTCAATATTCCCGTTCCTCTGGCCTTGTTTTCACAGCATGTGTTGCGCCGCAAATCGAAGGAGAGGCGTATCACATAGAGACCCTCTTTACTTCCATTCGTACTACCTTTGATGGACTCGTCCTTGCTGACATCATGCACCGAATTTCAACAGTTGTGGAAACGTTGCATCCATACTTGAACTGGACGAACATCTTAGTCAAGATTACAAAGTTTTCCAGCACGCGCCATTGGTAAGTCACCTCGTTTCCATTTTCTTCCTCCACTGCGTCCTCCCTCTGGATGGCGTGGATTATTTCCTGTTCATGACTTTCGCTTTTGCCACTTATGGTGTACACGCTCATACCCCATTTTTCTTCGCGTTTACCAGGATGTACAATCCATACCAGCAAAACGTCCACCGGCCGATTACTTCCTCTAGCGTGCGATGCATTGGTTACTTATGACATAGCTTTTGTACCATTACTTTTGTCGATGTCCTGTCGTATTTCCACGCGTGCTGCCGATCTTTCAGACACTAAATTTCAACGAACAACGTCCCGAACTTGCCCCAAGAAATTTTGTGCACATGCACAAGCGGCGATGTTGCAACCGCTTAAAATGTCTACGGTCTTCTTTTTTATTCCGTCTCCCCTGACACCGATATTAGATTCTTAATGTGTCCTTCCACGTTTTTGCAGAAGGTTGTCCGATATTCGGAACAGCCATCATGAATTATCTGTTCAACCTCAAAACAACAGCCTCACAATAGTCAACATTGTAAAAATCTATGATTTGAGGGCGCTTGATCCTGCCAAGCCTAAGTAATATGACTTGGGACAAAGGATGATTTTGATGATGATGCTGGAACCTTGCACAGTCTATGTAGAGGGTTGATTTGAAGGGCTGACATCTAAGTTACAATTGTATGAAATCATGTAGGTGGGATGACTTGGGGAAGGATAGTGCATGCGATGAACGAGGTGGGGTAAGAATCAGTAAGACAATTCCGACACTGAAGCAGAAGCCACGCGCCCGAGCCCGGCCACGTGCACAAACAAGGTAAGCCCATGGTGTAGAGCTCGACGATCTTTTTACGTCTTGCCTTTGGGCGCCGTCTTGGAGAACAATTTTGCCTTCTCGATTGCAGCGTTACCTACACGTGGGTCACGCGCGTCAGCCACCAATCCATCATCAGATCGATCAACAAAGTATGGAACAAGAACGGCAAGAAAGAAGAGAAGAGAGGAACTTTCGGCAAATCAAAAGAGGAGGATAGTAGACAGAACAATAGATAAATAAAAAGGAGCAAGACGGAAGGTAACGATCTAGAATTAGAGCGAGTAACATTCGCTTACTTTGCTTGACAAGATTCTTTTTGTAATCAATAATGCTGATATCCTGTTTTGTAAGGTTCTTGATCGTTTTGTCCGTCACTTCCCAGAGCTCTTCGGCCACTTGCGAGATCAGGCCTACATATATTCAGTTAAAATTTTTGTCTGGTCGAAGAATGAGAAGACAAGAAGCGAGTGGAACGTACGGAAATCATGTGAGACGATAACGACACCTCCTTCAAACTCTTTGATCGCTTGTGCTAGAGCATCGATAGACGCCATGTCCAAATGATTTGTGGGTTCATCTATGCACGTACGTAAATGATGTTATCATTGTAACACGCCGATGAAGTCTAACATACCAAGGAGCAGGATATGTGGGTGCTCCATCGCCAGCTGGGCAAAAACGACGCGATTACGGAGGCCGTCAGAGAGATGTTTGATCGGGGACGTTTGGTGAGCACCCGAGAGACCGAAGCGGCCCAATTGGGATGGCCATGCCTGTAATAGAGATGATAATTTTATATTTGACCCATGATTCAGTCAACGCACCTGAACATCCTTTTCGGGGTACCTTTCGTAGAAGAGTTGCTGGAAATATTCGATGGGACTAAGGTCGTAAGGCAGCTGATCAGCAGAGTGCTGCGAGTACTTGGCGAGTTTGAGTGCTGCGTGTTTGGAGATGGTGCCTTCGCATGGCTGGAGGGCACCTGTGACGAGGTGCAGGAGTGTCGATTTTCCGGTTCCGTTGGCCCCAAGAATGGCGATGCGAGAATCCATGCTGGATTAACGTTCGTGAGCTTTCCATCAAACTTAGGAACGAATGAGGGAACGGACTCGATACCAAAGGATAGATTTTTGTACAAGTAGTCCTCCTTTTTTCCAGAGTATGAAAACGCGATATCATCGAAGGCGATGATGGGTGGAGGGAGTTTCTTAATGTCCTCAAAGTTAAATCGCAGGGGTCTAGGCGTCTCCACCTTCTCAATGAGTCCTGCAGCCTCCATCTTGTCGATGATTTTCTGCTTTGACTTGGCCTGGCGAACCAAGTTAGCGTAAGTACCAGCAGAAGCGATGAATCTATGAATCAATGAAAATTAATATAATTTAAGAGCTACAGCAGGCATTAGAACATACTTTTTGATGTGTGCGATTTCCTCCTGTTGTTTATGATACGCCTTCATCTGATTAACCTCATTCTCCTGCTTGGTCTTCACGTACGTGGTATAATTACCGGTATAGTAGACGAGCTTCTTCTTCATTGTCAGGTCCATGATGTTGGTGCAAACGGAATCCATAAAATCTTGGGAGTGGGAGGTGATAACCAGAATGTGGTTATATGTTGAAAGGTATGCTTCAAGCCAGACAACGGCGCCGAGATCCAAGTGATTTGTGGGTTCATCGAGAAGGAGGAGATGAGGCTTGATAAACAGTGCCCGGGCGAGAGCGACACGCATACGCCATCCACCACTCATGTCCTTGGTCGGCTTCTTCATCATCTCCTGCGAAAATCCGAGGCCGTGGAGAATGCTTCCTGCCTTGGTTTCAAACGTTGCGGGATCAAGTTCTTCAAGCTCCTCGTACGCAGTTTCGAGAGCACCCTCATCGACATCATCAGCAACGGAGAGTTCCTCGATGTACGCCTCAAGTCGCGCGACCTTCTCCTTCGCAGAGGCAATGATGAAGTCAACAGCGTTCACATCTGATGGCTCTGCCTCACCGCGAACGAGATAGATATCAATGTGTGGGGGAATTTCAATATCACGTTCGGCGATTGATTGCAGGAAGGTCGACTACAGCCGATCCGTAGTCAACTGGAGCCCTGAGTCGCGTGAGCCGGAGAAAGACATACCTTTCCTGATCCATTCTCACCAAGCAGACCGTATCTCTGACCGTAGTTTAGCGC
This sequence comes from Termitomyces sp. DKA19, assembly GCA_018851325.1. Classification (NCBI taxonomy): domain Eukaryota; kingdom Fungi; phylum Basidiomycota; class Agaricomycetes; order Agaricales; family Lyophyllaceae; genus Termitomyces; species Termitomyces sp. DKA19. The sequence continues at coordinate 21,511 of JABCKS010000102.1, forward strand.
GATTTCTGCACCCTCGATGAGCAGGCGGCCGTGAAATGAGAGGGTGTACGAGTCAATCTTGACATCACGACCCTTGACATCGGATACGAGCACTCCTGAGGCACTCCTATACGAGCATCAGTATAGAGAAGTAATGTAAGGATTCCACAATGAACCTATCGGTTGCGATATTCAACTTGGCCATCGCTGACAAGTCCTCGGTGCTCGTGGCAGCGCTCATGCTAGTGATTGGGGTATTAGTCGAGCTGCCATTGAGAGAGCCACTGGGGGTTGTGGAGGACGATGCACCAGCAGCGAGGGCATTCTTTTTTGCAGCCTTTTCAGCGAGACGCTTTTGTTTAGAGGCTGAAGGAGCCATGATTTGCAGAAACAAGCCGCTAATCGATTGTCTCCTAATCGCAAATTTTTGCTTAGTCAGCGCATTTCTGATATTATCTGTGGCTATGCTCACGGAGTCAAAAAGAACCGCTCCGATTCCTGCGCTGGTGACTTAAATACAGCTATTGGTGCTGCCAACTGAAACAGTGTGAAAAAAGGTTAACCAATACCGGCACCGCGTCAAAAATTGTTGCATTCAGCCAAAATGGATACGCAAAACCAGATCTACCTCCTGCTGATGCCGAGAGTGTTTTTGTGAGAAGACACAAGATTTACTGTAGTATGGAAGCCAACCCGGTTCCTTTGATGTTCTCTGTCACGCCAGTACCTCCAAGTGACCTTACCCCTCAATGTCTAGCGAAAGGAGCTCTTTCATTTTAAAATTTGCAACGTATGAAAAATTACATTCTTAGGCGAGTCTTCCGGTGCGCAGAGGTTCTGACAGTGCGCGCCTGGACTCGTTGTGGAGACGCTCTTACAAAGAAGGGAAACCGATTCATAGTTAAAAGAATCAGAAGCAAAGAAGATGTAGAGTCATCACAAGGCAACATGACTCTGAGAGAACTGTGAGAACTTGAAATTTTACGCAGCGAAGAACCGCATTTTCACTTCGGAAGTAACCACCTTTCCCTAGGACAAGATTTCGTACATGCAACTGCAAATCGTTCATAAAGACAGGATGAAGTGCGCATCGATAGGAATAGCCCAGAGACATACTGAGAGTCGAATTTTCGCAATTTGGTGTCGAGCAATTTGGTGTTGAGATGATATTGATTAGGCTCGATAACTCAATAGCTTTTTCGGGAAGATGATCATACCTGCAGTCCAGAAATCCAATGAAATATATTGAACGCATTAGAGATTAGAGCACCCCATCATTGGAGATATGGACGGCCTGGGACATTTGTCACAACATGTAGGAGAATTGTGATGACAGATTACTTTCGTATGCAAGTGTGTTGAATGAATAGTGTTGAAAAGCGCACCGAGATAATGTATCAGAACCTTTATAGACATTCTGTCACAATGATTTCAGATGACTGAACGTCGCAGCAATAGCTGGCGAATGTAGAAAAACTTGAAGGTCGTCCTGCTAGTAGAAGTCTAAAAGCATGATGAACCCGAAGGTCTCTCCATCCAGGTCAAACCGAAAGAGCAGTCGAAGTACGTGACTAGAAGCAGGGAATTTCGTTGTATGCAACCTTCATCAGGCGCGAACCGAATCGCGGCACAAGAGATACGGACTTGCACAAGATCGTGGGTATCTGATGAGTTGACAAACCATCGAAGGGTTAACGAATGCCGCGTGGGTGAGGATGGTGAGGCAAATCACGAAAACTTTCATATTGTACATAAATTGTAGATAAACTAGGGAAATTGTTGCAACTTGAAGGCTTGTCGAGAGTGGATGATTGTCTGCAATGACGAAATTTGTCATCGATTTCATCGAGGCATGAGCAAAGCGACACATCATACAATCGAATTGAACAAGTTAGTGTTCCGAATAGATTTGTGTGGCGTCAGGAGTTGTGTTCCTTAATTTTCGGAGTCAAAGTGACTCACGTTAAGACAAAAAGCTGCGCATATGCACCACATCAGATATGGAGAATGAGGAATTATGGGTTACACCTGGACAGGACAAAGTTTGCGCAGGTGGAGTTTATGTTTTCCCGACTTAGAGAGAAGGGAAAGAGCGGCATAAGTAAGATTTTGTAATAATGGAACTTGTTGTATTCATGTGACGAATTAGGGCGGGAGGTACAACCTCCTCTCGTTTCGCATTGGAAGTGTATGGTATAATCGTCAAACGTTTCCGCCATTGCCTCCATTACCGCCATTACCGCCAGTCCCTCCGGAGCCTCCACGCTTAACTCCATTGCTATTGCCGCCATTGCCACCATTCCCGCCATTCCCGCCATTCCCGCCGTTCCCGCCACGGCCACCTGAGCCTACACCTTTGATGTTACCGCCATTCCCGCCATTGCCACCGTTCCCACCGTTCCCACCGTTTCCGCCATTTCCCCCTCCATACCCTCCATTGTTCACACCGCCATTCCCTCCGTTCCCTCCATTACCTCCATTGCCTCCATTACCACCATTACCGCCCCACAAATTCTTCCATCCCCCCCCGTTACCGCCGTTGCCGCCATTGCCGCCATTGCCTCCATTACCTCCATGACCTCCACCATTGTATGAGTTCCACGACCACCAGTCGTTATTCCAGTCATCATCATCTTTCCTCCACCCGCCATTTCCGCCGTTACCACCGTTACCACCGTTACCACCGTTACCACCATTGCCACCATTGCCACCGCTACCTCCCCAATAATTGTATGATGGGCGATAAGGTCTCCATGAATTCCAATGAGATGGCTGGTTCCATTTGTTATAATGATATCCCCTCTATAACGCGGACAGTTAGAGGCGGACTTCACGAAGAAATGCAGTCGAACAAACCTCAGCGAGATTACGATCCTCATGGGTAGGTGCACCCATCGAAGGGGTAACGAACGCCGCATAGCCGAGGATAGCGCAAGAGCAGGCAAAGAACTTCATAGAGGTTGATTTGTAAGGCGTTGTAGGGCTGGTTGTGAATAGTGGGATGGTGAAATCCAGCGCCATTTGTGTCGGCCTTTTATGTGAAAGCGCTTCGGCTCTAAATCAATAAGGCAGTGTACTGAACGGACTGATGTGGCGCTAGGAGATGTCTTACATTGTTTAGGGGGCTGGAAAGACCCACATGTGAAGCTATTTTCAGAATACGCCACACTGGACTGAAGTATAGGAGAAAACAATGAACAGGTATAGGAGTGCATTGGAAGTCTGACGGTGTGAATCAACGTACGATAATGTCAAAGTTTGTAGCTTGAAAGAAAGCCGCTCCTCCCCAGTAGACGCAAGCGCGTCGTTCGATGAGCCGTGTTTCAGAGGAAGTGCCACAGTTCCAAAGGGTAAGATAGAGGTAGAAGTTTAGGCTTCATGTAACTGAGTCACCGCACGTTGACACTAGACCATTCTGAGGACAAGATTGAATCGTATAATGCATGACATTTTGTTGACAAACATTCTAAATGGGTGAGTCTGTGATGGTCATGAATGCATAACATGTAGACTAAAAATTGTGGAGCAGAGCATGAGCATAACATACAGTAGGATATAAGTGTTCGCACAGCGCCTTCGACAACAAACAAGTTGTATGATGCGTAAAAGTACATATAGATCATAGTTTGCATACACGCACAATTTTGTGATGATTGAACGCGTCGGGAATTGGCGTCGTTGTATACGTAAATCAGAAAATCCATTCATACCAAAAGCATCAAGCCGATCAAGACAAGTCACACGGATGCTTGTAGAGGTTCAAACGCGTCACTGCATGAAGCTCGAGGAAGTATCAACAAGAGAGGCGGAGAGTTCGAATGAGTTCTTTCGTGGCTTGAACACTGTTGAGATAGAGCGCGTCGCGTCAAGGTCACACCGCGAGGTTGACCACGCTCAGGCCAGTAATCAGGGGTCGTCTCTTTGTTTATACATATATATATGATACTTACAAAATATCGAGCCCTCAGTCTATTGTACGAAAGACTGAGGGTGAGTTGCTTCGTCATAATACAAACTACGAACCATACTTACCGTACTTACAATCTAGGTACGCACGAATAGAGTCTATTGTACGAAAGACTGAGGAATAATCGTACTTACAATTTAGGGTTCATCTTCTAACAGACACCATGTGCTCGGCCTCGCTTAGAAAAACCACATGATTCACGGTAGGGTCCCAGAATGTCTTGTACGCAAGGTTCATATCGACCGTGACGTTCGCAACTGTGAAGTGCTTACTAACAAACACATGCATTTATGCTGACGGATGTGGTAACCGGAGGTGATTGCTTTTAGACTAGCAGTGTATGCAACAAAGAGGTGGAACGGACTCAATAACTACTAGTCTGGTTCTCCTCCCGGTATGCCGGCTTGTTGGTGAATTGATTTGCACACTCCGACGCCCACGCGATTTGTGACCCGAGTATACATAGTCGAACAATCTCGCCTACGATGCTTCCAAGAGTTTAAGTTAACCTGGCAATGGTTGCCTACCAATATTGGTTCAAGTCCGGGTTTGGAGGGAACCGGCTGCGACATTATTGGGGCACCGAAGAAGTTATTATCCGAGTCGGTGATTCTTGATGTTCAATATACGTAGGACTGGCACACCACATGGGCACAAACAAACTTTGTAATACCTTATTCCCGAAACGCTAATGAACGGGACTCGCTAATTTCTCGTTAGTGAAACAAGCCAGCAGACCGAGCTTAGGAGCTGCCTCGAGGGTTCGGCTAAGCTCGACCTCGACACCGATTCATTTCGTCATCTAACCCGCGGTAAAGAGCGTTGCAAGTCTCCGGTACAGGAATATTGTGTGTATGAAATGCACGCAGCCTTTCTGCTGGACCAGCATCTGACTCCAGTTCAAATACGAAAGGCAGAGATCATCTATGGAAATCAAGGATGTCATATCATTCAAGAATCAATGACCCTCGCAATTGTGCTTGAGATTTTTATGTTTGATCGGCAGCAGGGGAAAATTGTCAGAAAGGTAAGAGCTACTAGAGATAGGTTTTGAAGTCAATTCTTAGCTAGGACTTAGGTTCCATCGATACAAAAGTTGACCAGTGTCCTGCCCCTCAGCGAAGGTAAATTCTGACGTCTTCCTGCCATACGCCATCCCACATGACAAGCACAAGGTCAAAACGAATGAAAGAAGAGGTCAGATTCCACTCAGGAGAACTAGAGCGTTCTTTGCGCATTTTCTATATGTTGAAATGCAAATTAGGCATCAGGAAGGGAGGGGATGCTGCAAATCGGGAAAAAATGGATATAGCTGAGCGCGAGTGACGGGGTGTCCATCAGGATTATTGTAAATTGGTCACACAAATTAACATGCCCGCACCAAGGCAGCTAAAGAGTTTTGTTATCACTAGGCAGAACAGGATTGCTTACAGTAATGTGAAACTCAACCCGTTGGCATCCGGTACGGGCAGATATCGGATCTTGTACGCATCACAGAGGCTATCGCAGCGTCGCTGTGAGCTGAAAGCTTGCCCATCTGCACACTCTGGCTGTCACATCCAATAAGGTCAAATTGCACTTACGGCGTGCTGGTGAACATGCTTTCCCATTATTTGATCTAATTTCGAAGTGAGAGTGTAAGACTACTGGAGCAGGTGGCGACGGGTAGGAGAAATAAACCCGGTGATATCTGCTGCACTCCGAGGTAATATAACTTGAAACATAGGAGTTGAACGGGAGGATGAAGGGATTCGCGTAAGACATGGCGTTTGAAGTGTCGTAGAGGATGAATGAGGATCTCGTGAGCTGCGTACCGTGTATCAAGGCAGGAATCTCAACTTGAGTCTTGAGACCCTTCAAGAAAAAGCCGAAGAAACTGTTCGCCGAAAAGTTTTTTAAGCAAGGAGCAAAGCACCTGGAGGACCCAGCACACCGGCAGTACCGATCGACGTCCAGTCCACATTTTCGTTGTTTACGAGAATGATTCGTCGCACCAAAATCCTATATGCATGTATCTGTTACCAGTGTTTAGAAAGTAGCAAGGCAGATGTTGATGGCGAATCGAACGTTGAATCATGTAGCAAAGCGAAAGGAAGCTTGAATTTACAGAAGTAAACGGACAGTATTCCCAACCATATAAGAGATAGTCCATCAAAGGAGAAGATCAGCGGTAGTTAGAGTATGTGATGAGAATCATACGTCAGTCTTGTTTGGTGAGCTGCTGAACTTGGATCGCAGTTGCATTCCCGGTCAGTGTAGCGCGCGTCAAGTATCTTGGCAAGAGTCCCCGCATCTTGACCTATGGATGATCTTCTTCATTCTTATCACTCGATTTTCTGTAAATCTTTTATGTGCCCCCACATATTCCTTAATATGAGCATTGAAGAAAATTTGATGCAGAGAACACTATACACGCACTTGAACCTTTGGCTCCTTTTCCCGATAACCTCTTGGCTTTTGAGGCTGTTCGACGATACTTCAGAGTGGAAGTGAAGGGATGTCAGCAAAATGAGGATATTTATCAGTTAAAGTATCAGCACTTTCACGTACTGGCTCGAAATTATGTGATCAAAGACGGTTGTCTCGAGGAAAACCAGCAGCGGCAGACACAATAGTTCTACCGTGGCATATCCTTACCGATATGACCATAGCTAGTCCCTAGCGTAGGTGGATATTATGATAGTGACATAGTAAAATAGTTATCCTGACTCCGCCGCCGGCGCTTAATCCATGAAAAGGAAACTGTTGCGATAACAGGAGCATATTTACGTAACTGAACGAACATCCGCTCGGAGCGGAGTAAAACGAGGAGTCGATCAAACCTTCTACCTTGACTCGTACTCTTCTTCAACCCAGTGTGACCCCATATTTCATACCATTCTTAGTTCTTTGAATCCGCCTCCGGTACAACTGATACAGCTTTTCGTGTGCTGAGATGTTCAGAAGCTACCCCATTTTCGACTGCTGAACTATATTTTGACCAGTAGATGGTCCACTCTACTATCCTGGAGGTGCGTTCCTCAGTAGGACAGTCTTATCGTGACGTAGCCTCCCCAAATTTCTAGCTTTCCATGATGATATCGATGAATTCTCGTACGGGTGGATGTTTTTGAAGGTCTGAAGACTTTCCTTGTAGGAAACTAATTCAAATGCTTGGTGACTGTTATGCGTCAAAGTCCGAGTAGGACTCCAGCTTGGCAGGTCCTCTTTCCAGTTCAATGTGCCTTTCGGAATCCAGTCAGCATCGAGAACTTTGAGCTTTTTCTTAACCCATGGGTATATGCAAAAATGCCGAAAAGCATGACGGTAGCCGTGCACGTCGAGAACGTGAAACATGGCAAGGAATTATCCTTGTGAAATATACGCTGAAGCTTCTTTCTAACTTGGAGAACCTATTAGAGTGACATAAGTGTGCAGTAGCTTCGATGTCGCGACAGGCTGTGTTTTGCTACTAGTGGCACTGCCACCGTCTAGATGGTATGCTGATTATCAGTTCGAAGCGGTTGATTATTCCCTAGAGGGAGTTATGGTGTGGTGTAATTGGCATGAGAACGTATGGGAGTTGAGTATAAGATGAAGCTGAGCGTTATTCATGATTAAAATATCTATCCTTGAATGTCCTGTCTCATCGATGCGCAGGTATATGCACGCCAACTCTTCCCAAACGCCACGGATGTCCCTTATGGGTGCCTGAACCCTACGGCAACTCAGTGCCATATCGCACAAAAGGTGTTCGTATAGGTGATATTGGCTATGTTACCGAAGATGGAGCATTTGAGACCTTGTTCAACGTTCGTGCGTCACCGGGCGATCCAATCAACTGCCGTGGGGTTCCGGAGGGGTTTGAACAAGTCGGGATTCCTCCAGAAGACATCTTTCTTGTCCCAAATTTCCATCCACCGGAGGGGGTAGTGACGAGTGCCAATGCAAAGAAGAGAACTGTGTATATTGAGCTTTCTACGCCGGACATTGCGTAAGCACCTTCTTTATCGGGATTATTCCGACCCCTGCTGAGGAATTGGGCTGAAACGACCTTGGAAGCAACGTTTCTCCTGGTGTTGGAACTAGCTTCCACTTTACGTGGGCTTCGTCGCAAGGAGCCATTCTCCATTTACCGGCTGGCGCATGTCGCTTCACGTGTCCTGCAGAACTTTTCAGAGATGTCGTAGTCCGAGTTGCTCAAAACTGGTATCGATTTGCTAACGAGATGCTCAGACGTAGTGTCACTAATGGTGGTCTTTATCTGATTACTGGCTGTGATAAGGCAGTCTCGTGGATGGTAGGCGCTTTTTCCGAGAGATCCTTGGATTCTCAAGTATCTTTCCACTTGAGTGCTTTTGGATGTGAACCCGGGACAGCTTACTCATACACATGGGATACCTCTTGCCCTGCGGTCTTTCGCACAGGTCCATCGTTGCCGCCGGTCGATTCTACCCATGATCTGTTACGGAACCGGGCAAGGATAAACTAAGATGACTCACTTTTTTATGGCCGACGCGCCCGATGAGAGAACACAATGTATCTTCGTTCGTGGGTATCAAATGATGCTTCGTAACACCCCAATATATTATACCCGCGGCGGCGCGAACAGGATAAAGGTCTCACCAGTTTCATCCATCAATCCAAAAGACATTGCGCATTCTGCTATGTATCGCCGGTACGTGGTCTGGCCCACGCGGCGTGGGTCCATGATTGATGGTCCATCCGATCCACTGGACAACCCCGGTATCTTATTCGAGAATCTCGGTTCTACAAGTACAGAGATTTCTCTAGAGTATGTGCCCAGAGGAATCACAGTAAGCCGCAGACTCTATCACATGGACATGGATTCATTCTGTGTTCTGCCAGCGCTATCACCCATCCACATTTATAAACGAGTTGTTACTGCGCCTCGTAAGCCATACGTTTCTCTTGACAAGTGCACTAATACTAATAAACATTACTAGACATCCGAAGCGGCGATCTCCTTGTTTTGTGATGACGAGTGGATCTCGGCATTACACGAGGTAATAATACTTTTTCTTCTTGAGAAGGTGTTCACCGCCTTACACGTTTGTTAAAAAGGATGGACTTGAGCTGCCGGATGACACTGTCCTTCTTTCTCGTATCCTTGAAAATCACAACTGTGCAAAGTGGGCATCTGCGTGAATCGTGCTTCAAGTTTTCCGCATTACCCAGAATCGTGGATTACAGACGCTAAACCAGCTGCTGTAATTCCTGTTTCTCGGAATACCGCAGCGGTCCCTCGGAATTTTACAGTTTTTACCACAGATCACTTAAAAACATTGTATCTGTGAAACCAGAGATTTCTTTGTCACCTCGATTGTCTGTGTAGCCGGGCTCAGGAAGGCACTCGAACGCGAGGAGCAAGAACAGCGGACCGAAAGCATTGAACAGATGGTCGTCGGCAAGATCGGTCCGCATTCTAATGCGCAATCTGGAGACTATAGATGTACGACCATTTTTTGAGTGCACGCATCAATTCTTACTTCTATCGTGAACCCAAACCAGGCCGCACGAACTTGTTCACGGAAATCACAAATTCACCGCCATCACGAAATTGCCTCCCACGTTGCAGGATTAGACCAAACGGTCGGCCGCGTACCGCACCAACGAGGCTATCCTCTGATAGTTATGAACAAGTGCGGTTCATGAGACGCCAGAAATCCCTTGATTCTAGTCTGCGTAATTAGAGTGAAACTAATAACGGAGTATTTGCATGCTCATTGAAATACGGTTCTGCATATACAAGGATGTTTATGATGATGTCTTACTGTATGTTCCTGTTTTGCTGATCTACAATTATACGTGTAAAAATCTTCGGCAGCGACTTGACTAAGATATGTGTGAAAAGCCTTACAATGGGGTAGTTGGTGTCGTGGGGGGATTGTGTTTCGAGCGGGGCCTGATCTTATTGCGCTTGAGCGATAATGGTCTATCCTTCCCGCGCAGACGAGAATATACTCCGCAAGCGTTGCAAAGCTGTGCCCCTGTCTTGCTTCGGCGCCACACCGAGGTATGGTGGGTATGACAATGACTGCACTCTGGACCGAAAGCATCGCCATCTGAGGCATCCGAGTCGTCGGCATCAGCGTCGATGAGTTCCTGTGGGCGACGCCTATTCCGTTGTGAAAGGTAGAGACCGCATGCATTGCACAGCGGTTTGAGGGTGTTGGGTTCGCGACGCCAGAGAGGTGTTGATGTTACATGACAGTGAGAGCAGGATTTACCACTCGGTGAAGGACTGTCTGTCTTGGCCCGGCGTGGTTCTGGAGATGCGGAAAAGCTGGTGGATACACCGACGGATAATGCGGCTGGGGAACGTGGATCAGGAAGGGCAATAGAGGATACTTCGAAGGAACATTCGGGGGAACAATTGTTATGCGTGTCTGTATCAGGGGAAGATAAGGAATCATTCCACAAAGAATTGAAGCCAGTGGATTGACCACCCGCCGAGAGAGATGACCAGCCGAACGCTTCGGAAGGAATATCGGCATGCTTTATTCGCGGGCTATTCCACGCAACGCCTGTGTCTCTGCCGACGCTTGCGGGTGCAGAGTTCAGAGCCTGATTGTTTGGGATTTCAGTAAGGACTGGTGGCAACACGGTGTAGTTGCCACTTCTGGGCCGACTAATTCCCAAGGATTGATACAAACCATGAGGACTAGAAAAGAAGTTGTATTGAGGTTCAGATGAAATGCAAGAGGATGTGGTATATGACGGATAACTGTCTATGTAGCCAGATGATTGGGCATGGTGCGACATGGACGGATTAGCCGATCGAGGTTGAGCCGAGGAATCAAAGCCATTCAAGTGCGATTCTAAGAAATGCATCCAGTGGGGGAACCGGGATGAATTGGAACGGAACGTACTAGATAATTCCCAGCTACTACTACTGTATGATGAGCTGCTGCCACCAGGATAGATTAATGAAGGATTTCCTGTGTAGTGGTTGTACACTTTGGGAGTATTAAGTATTGATGATGCTTGAGCATTGTCCAGACTGTGATTGAACTTGAGGACCTGGTGAAACATGAGAGGATGAAAGATGGGGCTCTTTGTACTCGCAAGGGACAGCGGTAAATCAGCGTCGCTTATAACCACATTTCGAGGTGCAAATCGGTGTGCACTCTGGGAGATCGGTTCGCCATACTTTGCCGGTGCAGGAGTCAAGTCATTGAGATTAGATCGGAAGTTAAAAATGCAAGGGGATAGAGTTTTGCGAGAAGTCAGTGACCTACAAAGTATTTGCGACAGCGTTTTTGCAAGGGCGAAACGTAGACCATTCCGGCCAAATCACCGGCTCATCTGTCACGGACGACAAGTGAAAATGTGCTCGCTTGGACCCACCAGAGTTTCATTGATTGATGTATATGGAGATGTAAGTCGACCCCCAGCGCGGGACTTGTAAGCTCTTTGCTGATGTGGTTCGCTTCAGGTGATGTAAGCGCGCATTATTTCGATGTACCGCCGAGTTATTCGGAGTATCCGTTGCACGAGTTATCAAACCGTGACTGCGTATAGGTTCATGATGTTCACACCGCAGTCAATGTTAGAACGCGGTTGTGCCGTTTGACCAAACATCTTCGAGGGCCTGGTCAGCAGCGAATTCGAAGGTAACCAGAAAATTCTGCGGCGTTCGGGCCGGTCAGGAGAAGGCATGAAACTTACACCGATTATGTTACACACGAGAATAAGGGCGTCAACTGACTAGATAGTATACTTGCATTTTCGAAGGGTAATAAGTAAAGGCATGTCTCGAACCTACGGCACCGGAAGCCAAGAACTTTTCTTCCATTGAGGTTCCGGCGTAGTCACTATTGATTGTTATACCGCTCCTATTATGATGATATTAGGGGAGCCAGCGTGCCCACGCAACATCTAAAAAAGGAACGATTGTTTGACGCTGATTTTCAGATTCCCGACTAATCAAACCAAATTGGCGTGTAAGGAAACTGTTCGGAGAGTGAACACTCTTGGAAGTGTATGTATCATTCGAAATCGCATATTGTGGCATAGGCCTCCATCAGAACAGAAATTGGAGTCCAAATGACCTGGTAGATTGTGGGTATGTATGTAGTTCGAGGTACGATGTTGCCAAGAACCATAACCAGGTACGAGGAATGGATTCTCAGACAGAACCATAACCAGGTACGAGGAATGGACTGTCAGACAGAACCTCACAATGTTTGCGGTCATCATCAAAACCGCACTATCCTCACTCTCATCATATCGGATAACTCATAATCATTCAGGATGCATTATAGAAGTGGCGGAGGTAGTCCTTCATCGCAGAGCTGATCGCCCGATCAAGTTTAGATGGCTGAACCAAAGAGGTTCTGTAGTTGGATTGAAGCAAAAAAGTGTTTGTGAGAAGGAGCTTAGGATTAATTATGATTATAAAGGGGTAAAACCATTTGGAAACTTCTTTCTCTAAGAAAATATGGTATTCCCTGTTCTGTTATCTCTCATCATGTTTTCTGTGCTCAAGATTAGTCACGGCCCGTGCTGTTGACGTCAGTAGCCACGTATAAAATTAGTCCATTCCCACACGCAGCGAGGATGCTGTCAGAATTGTCTGATCGACTCTATGAGAATAAATGATGACATGAGCCTCAATAGCAGCTTGTGTATACTAGGAAAATTATAGTACTGCAGGTAGCTTCAAGTCGGCATAGTTGAAGCGGCGATTCAACCGACGATAACTGTTTATCAAGGGCCATGGTCCTTGTCAAATGTAAAAGGCTCTCGGAGAAACCCTAGGTTTTCCGAGAAAGGGGACGTTCAAATAGTTTTATCCGAAGCTAAGCCATCACAATGCCAGTATTCAATATATCTAGTCAATTCCATCTACATGATTTTTTGGAGGTTGTCCTATCCGGGGAGAGCTTCTCTCAAACAAGTATCATAATCAGCCCAGTGAAAGGAGTCGATTGCCCATTTTTTTCGTGATTTTTGAGATTTCTTCAGGGGTGCGGCCAAGGTTTTGAGGGTCACATCACCCCCACTCTCTTTCAGACAAATCAGCTCGTGGAATGAAGTTCAACGAGATCTTATTATGAGGTTTGTGTGGCTCAGAATGTATTTCCTGTGACAAATAGATCATAGAAAATTCGGTTGAAATAATAGTTGAGTTTGCTTGTCCACGACATTACCACATCCAGAAATTATAGAACAAGTCAGGAAACCATTGGAATCGACGCAGATTTATGGGTGCTTCGAGTGAACTCAATCTCATTCCAAGATTTGAAGATTTGAAAAGTTTGATGTCCTAAGTTTGATATCCTAAATCTGCATTTTGGACCCTTAAGGGTCCGATGATCCCGATTTTCCATATTTGGAAAATCTAATCAGAAGATAAGGACACCATTCCAAACGAAATAGCAGTAACGACATCTACAACTGCGAGCGCCGGAAGTTGTCTCCCTTGGAAAAAGGGAAAAAGAAATATGTTATGCCATTTCTTTGTCAGCTTTTTGTTTTGAAAACAGTCATATTTCCTTGTATATAGTTTTTTTTGTTCGAAATCCTGGATCTTCATCACGTGACAGGCGAAATATCGTTTTTTTTTTCATTTTTTTTTTTTCATTTTTACGCGTATTTTACCTATGTTCCTTCCAAAGTTTTTTTTCTCTGTCTGAAACTCAAAAGTGATCCCGGCCCTGACAGACTGCCTCTAAGTATTCTGCACTTTACGATACAACGAGAATTGAGCAACCTTTCAAAGACTCAGACATCCGGTCAATGAACAGCGATGGCTCTGCGGTGTGTTGCCTAAGGACATACTTATGACAAGAGGTGCTCCGTGCATGGGCTTTCCAAGCGAGACATATTCGTCGTCGTGACGATTTTTCGAGTGGCGAAACATAATCGAAATCACGTGCCTTGGGGCCAGGTAGCAACTCAGACGTGTCGCGATTTGTCAGTTCTGTGGCAATGCTTAGTGTTTATTATTCGACAAAGCGTTCATGCCTGTCCATAGAACCAATGAGGGGTCAGGTTCTATGAGGAGTCATAGAGACCTTTGTAGGGGCACACCGTTCGTCTCCATGTAGGTACGGCAGAAACACGGTCTCGGCACGGTGAACCATCAGAGCTGTTACGGGGTGCAGCCCCGGACATTCGGAGATTCACAAGAACGATAGTTCAGGGCCAGTGACAGGGCAGCTCTTGGTGATTAATTGTAAAGAGAACGGAGAGGACAGATGACCTCTCGGACTTGATCCAATAGTCATGATAGATAGATGTAGTGACCAAGCGAAAGTTTCAAGATGGTTTCTGAAGAATCACTGTAAAAGGTACCTTTTCAATGCAACCAGACAAAAGACCGGCATCTTGTCGAGCAGTCGCCGTTATATCCGCTTACTGTCTCCCTCGCGAGAATCAGGTCAAAAAAGAAGAATCGAGGAAGGCTGGCCGTTGTTTCGCGAAAGCAAAGACTCATTGCAACATCACGTGCTTATTGTGACCGCTGAGCTGGCCAAGTACGCTTCAAGCGACGCACTCTTAGTCTTCCTTTTTTGAATTATACAACACTCCTTTTCAATGTCTTTTCTGACTAGATTCTTCAAAACTGTAAGTGATTCCTTCTGTCGTCCCTATAGCCTGCATCAACGGTACTTCCAAAGGAGGCTGAGGAAGATTACGAAACAATCCTTTCGAACCTGCAACTCGACATACAAAAGCGGCAGGTTCAGCTTTCTGAACTACGTTTACGCGAGCGCCGGGCGACTCTGCTTGCAACCTTATACACGTTGGCGGCCTGGGGGGCATACATCAGTCTTTGGTATCTGGGCCTCCTCGGCCAGCATGGCAATGGTAATGGTATTCAGAAGGCTGTCAAGGGAGCGCCGGTAATAATCGGGCCAATTTTGTGAGTAATCTTTTGATGTTGGCGAAAGTACCCACCCTGAGGACATCAGTATTCTGTTTGTTCGAAGAATTGTACAGATATGGTACAAGCGAAAAGGAGACGCAGAGGGTAAGTGTAGTCCGTGTTCTGTCTTCTGGGTCTTTCTCACCTGCGCGTAGAGAAAACTTTGCAGCACTTAATGAAGCAGCAGCGGTCGAAGGTCGCAGAGATCAAGAAGAAAACCAACTATTACACGACTCGCGACTTACTCCAGCGCTTCGACGATACTTCTGGTCTACGTCAAAGAGTGGTTCCAACGTCCACTCAGCCAAGCACGCCACCACGGCTTTTCCAAAGCCCAAATGGCAACTCAATCGTACCAACCGCCAATCCCTCGCAACGACAACCTGCCAGTATGTCTTCTCCGAGTGCCATGTTTGTAGCACTTCGTCTATCTCACTCGACATCTCAGCGTCACTATCACCTACCAGCCCTCCACGCAAGCAATGGTATGATAAACTAGCGGATGCTCTGCTGGGGGATGATGACCACTCTCCAAATCCATCTGCCTCTCGATATGCTTTGATCTGCGAGAAGTGTTTTGCCCATAATGGCTTAGTGAAAGAGAGCATGTGGGCAGACACTCGTACGCTTCACATGTATCTTTGTTTCGACGTTCTCTAATATTCGATTCAGAATATATCTGCCCCAAATGCAATCATTTCAATCGATCTCAAACCTCCAAAAAGCGCGAGAAGATTATTGGTCCGTCTTCGTCTCCGTCTCCGTCCACAATCTCTCGATCGACAATGTCTTCATCGTCACTGGTCCAAAATGGCGTGAATTTGGGGAAAGAAAATTCCTCTCCTAGACAATCCCCGTCTACTGATGATAATGCAGCGGATTCAAACATGATGGAGGTCGATGGTTCATAGGAGCCTAGGATGTATAGTGTATTTTCCCACAAACAGCTTCATGAATTGACTCCGGTCATGCATGCTCCTAGGTGATTTATGACCGAGCTTTACTGCTTTGGTGAACACATGGCTTTTGGTCTGAATATCGAATGCGATCGAACACGTTAAGGTTAGGTGCAGAGAGATCAGGGCCCAGCTCAAAGCCAATACCTTTGAAAGGCGTGTGCAGGTTGCCTTGGCTTTCATTTCGACTCCGTCCCAGATTATCTGGCCAAGACCCGCATACTCGCATAAACATCTGGCCTGGATCACTTGGACACACGATTCTACTGTCGTTGGTCATTTGTCCATCGCTAATACAGAATTAATGACACAGCTCCGCGTCATTATTTATCCTTTTTATAATGCACAAAGATGTTGTAATCTCTTTTCCGGTCCATCACGATCAGCGCCAAAGACGTTCCTATCGGCGCATGATTTTAGATTCGGAGGCCTCGGACCCATACTTTCCAAATTATACGGAGCGCTAATATTAGGTTCAAGCTTATACGTGGCATATATTTCTCAGCTTCTTTTTCGGTGGCAATTCCGGCTGGAATAGAGAGTGAGTGCGCGCGCAAGGTAAGCTCATCGACTATAGTCCAAATCCTTTGTCTAAGCCGTGCTCATAGTCCATAGATGCTACTTATTTGTCGCGATTATTGTGACTGGGGCCTAATGGTACGTCCGTTGGTAGGCGTTCCGGTGGTTCGGTTCAATGGGGGCCGGGAAGGTTGAGGTCTGGAAAGTCGATAATTCGACGAAGACATTGGACGAGTTTTCCTGTGAAATGTCAATGTCATGTTTGACTGGATGATTGTTTCTCTACGGTCACAAGGAAGCGTTAATATAACATTGATAATCTGAGGAAAGGTAATCCAATAGAGCAAGGTTTGACAATGGAGCCCTTTTCTCAAGATAGAGAAGTCAAAGATCAATTCTACTCCATGGCAAGCCTTCAGATAACGTGGGGCCTGTTCTACCTCGGTGGAGTCTGTTAAATGCTTTTGAACTTTGCTATTCATAGAATAGATATAAAAGTGGACTAGGCGACAGGGGTAGTGAACCATATTCAAGAGCCCACGCGATCAACTATGATAATCGCAAAATCATTTGACATAAATTTACTTGGTTCGGACACAGTTTAGATCGCATAGGCCGTTTGTCTAGTTCCTTCATGGCAATGCATTTGGGATGAGATTTCGACTGAAAGGAAGTTCACATTGAATTATAGAAAGGACCCACACATCGGAAAAGTCCCTAGGACTTGTGATTCGTGACCAAGTGAAGTGAGACGCTTGACAAATCTTGCAGCTCAATCCATCAAAACCATAGACCAGAACTTTAGACCAGAATTTGATCCTCAGACAATATCATGGCGTTTTCCGAACTCCAGTAAATCGGAGCTATCAACAAACTCTTTCCATACAATGGAAGTGCTTATTTGGATCTTGTTTTCTATCAAGTGCCACTCTTCGGTATCTGGATCTCTCACTTGTAGGTGCACATGGATGCCTCAAAAAAACTTACCCAAGATAGACTTGTCAGGGATTATCTTCTCCATGCCTTTTCGACAGATGGCACTTTCATCGAACTTTAACTTGAATTTAGAGTTACGTCAAAAATTTTGTATACGTTCCGAGATCTAGTATAGCTGGTTTAGCTAGGTAGTTATATGTCGGATAACGACATCGCTAAATTAGGATTCTAGCTCTCTTGCTTCCTATTCTTACAATCTCACATGTTCCCTGTAGAGAATCAAAATATGGAAGCATACTCTAAGGGCTCCCAACAAAGCAGTCCAGCCAGAATGCAGCATAATTGAACAAATATCTGTTTGTTGGTCAGGCTTACAGGATACACATTCTCATCTTTCATCTACAAGGGTCTGCTTTGTTGGAGTCCTGGCCAGCACATCATCAAGTCACATCTCCGAAAATGGGCAGTATCCCTATGCGGGCACAATGAAGAACATATGGACAACATCACACAATGACCCCATTGTCTATATGGACTCATGTATATATATCAGAACTTACTGTACAATACCCTTAGTCAATTATATGTGATCCTTCCTGTCAGGATTCTAACATACTTCTTGACCTGTTAGATGTTGAACAATTTTTGGCCATCCTCAATTTTTTTCTCTAAGTTAAAGTTTACCAAATGATATCCTGTGCTAGATTTTTGCTGCCTCTTGATATATTGGAATCCAGGTATTGTCAGGGGACTACCCTTTCAGACCTCTGCCCCTGTCTGACACCGACTCTCCTCGACCGTTTCCGTTCCCCCGAGGCTCGTTGGATGGCTCCCGGGCGTTCTACAGGTCCCCGGAGTTCTCCGGAGACCCTCGGAACTCTCCATGATCCCCCAACGAGCACTTTGGCTATCACCGGTCCCTTACACAGTCATTCCTACGCCTCTGCTTACCCATTGATGTGCTGCACGGAGCAGTGGGGATCCTTAGACTTGTTCTCTTCAGATCACCCTCTGCTAGGTGATTAGTTTACTATTGTATCATTGTTACCATTCCTAAGATACTTCAGATCCCCCTCTGCTAGCTGTGTGACTTAGCCATTGCTCCTGGAGGTTGCCCTTACAGCAGAACAAGTCTCCAAATCCTGGTCTGGAAGTCCCTTATAGCCTGCATGGAATCTCCAAGCCCCCTATCTGTTGCTTCTCCACCAGGCTTAAGCACCTGTGGAATTCTATGTCTCAGCTTGCCAATCCAGACACTCCTTCTGAGGCTCTGGCCCCTCAAGACAAGGCCTGGACTCACCTGCTACACCTAGAAAACTAGATGAAATTAACTCAATCTTCCCTCTCACATCACATGACTGAACTCTCTACCCTCTGCCAAAACACCAAACTCATTTCCCAGTCCTTCTAGGCACTATTAGAGTACCTGACTCTGACCTCCACACCACCTCGTGCAATTATGAAATTCATAACAAGAAGATGCTGGCCATCATCTGGTCCTTCAAGGAGTGGTGGCATTTCCTAGAGGGTGTACAGCATAAGTTTGAAGTGTGGACAGATCATAAGAACCTTAAGTATTTCTGGATGGCTAAGAAGTTCAATTGTCAACAGGCCCAGTAGTCCCTCTACTTAGCCAACTTTGACTTTTCACTGTACCACAAGCTAGGCCAGAGCATGGGCAAGCCTAACACCCTATTTTAGAGAGCAGACCATGGCACTAGAGAAGAAGACAATAGTAACATTGTACTCTTTTAACTTGAGTTGTTTACAATCCAAGCTATGGAAGGCTTAGCTATCAAGGGAGCAGAGGTGGAGATCCTCTGGAACATCAGCCAGGGAAACTGAGATGGCTTCTAGGAAGAACTTGTCATTCAGACAACTAAGACACTTAAGTCTGAATATACCACTAGTGTCAAGTTTATTTGTGCAGATGAATGGGCCCTCTGTGATGGGTTTCTGACCTTCTGAGATTGTATCTATATGCCTAATGATTTAGAGCTCTGCCAGAGAACTATAAAGCAACAACATGACTTCTGAATTATAGGATATCCTAGCTAGTGGAAAATGCTGGAGCTAGTGTTTCAGAACTATTGGTAGCCTCAGATTTCTCAGTATATTGGGTTTTACACTAGTAAATATAATTTCTGTCTCTGGACCAAGCTCTAATGTCACCTCTTTAGTCAGCTGCACCCTCTGCCTATCTTTGCAGAGTGATAGAGTATTACCTTAGTGAACTTCATTGTAGAGCTTCTCAATGCCCATAGTTACAATGCCATTATGGTAGTGGTAGACCTCTATAGCAAGCAAGAATATCTCATCCTTACCTACACCACTTACTCTACTATAAGGGCTGTCAACTTATACTGGAAGAATGTCTAGAAGTTGTATAGCCTTTTCAATGCTTATGTGTCTGACTAGGGTCCATAGTTTGTAGCAGACTTTACCCAGGAGTTCTACTGACTACTTAATGTAAAGCTTCACATTCCCACTGTCTAATACCTGCAGTTTGATAGCCAGACTAAACATGTGAACTAGAAGCTCAAATAATATCTCTGCCTCTTTTGCAACAAGTGCCAGAATAACTGAGATAAACTCCTCCCCAATACTGAGTTCTAGTACAACAACCACATTCACATGGCCATCCAGCTTTTGCCCTTCTTTCTGGACACCAGATATTATCTGCATATAGGCTTTGAACTCTGAGCCCAACCTTTATAGAATGAAGCTATGATGAATGAGTTTGTGGACCAGATAAAGATTATACAGGAGGAAGCCTGG
>JABCKS010000103.1:0-41224 GCA_018851325.1 Termitomyces sp. DKA19
TTACAGCTCATACAATACATTTATTAATATTTACAGTCATTACTAATTATTAGTTATTTAACTTGTATATAAGTTGTGAGGTTAATTACATAACCTAGAGTAGTCTTTTCACACAACCATAGCTAGAATCAATTGATAGGTTCTGACTTACAGTTCAGTGCATGAAAGGCTAAGTAACTGCATTACACTATCATCCTCAGTCAGATGAACAGACTAAGCATATGAGCCAAAAACTGGAACAGTACCTGTAACTGTTCTGTAATTAGAGGCAGAATGACTTGGATGAGCTCCTGCTAAATGCTGAGTTCCAGTACAACAACTATGTTCACTCTTCTATACAGATGACTCCATTCTTCTTAGACACTGGACAACACCCAAGTATGAGCTTTGAGTCTCAAGCACAACCCTCTAAGAATAACTTTGTGAATGAGTTTGTAGATAGGATGAAGAGAGCACAGGAAGCAGAGGCAGCATTAGCAAAAGTAAAGGAGAACATGGCATAGTATTATAGTTAACAATGGACACTGGCCCCTATATACAAGCCTAGAGATAGTGTCTACCTAGACAGCTTGAACATAAAGACAACACAACCATCACAGAAGCTGTTCCATCACTATCTAGAGCTATTCAAGATGGAAAGACAGATAGGACCATTAGCCTATTGGCTGAAGCTTCCTGCAAGTCTATGTCAATTGTATCCAGTCTTTGATACCATCAAGGTATTTCTAACTCTAGAGAATCCCATTCTTAGCTAATGCTCTAGGCCACTACCACTACTAGTGCTGATCAATAACAAGAAATATAAGGTGGAGAAAGTGCTAGACAGTAGAGTGCTTTGTGAAAGTTATAGTTTAAGGTGAAGTAGAAAGAATATGGCATTCAGGATATCTCTTGGGAAACACAGACAAATGTACATGAACCAGCTCTGATCTGAGACTTCTACCACAAACACCCCAATACCTTCAAGGCTATTAGAGGCATCTACCTCATCATGCTGACTAATCAAGCAATTTGTAACTTCTTCTATCCAATGCATTGAGATGCAACACTTTAAAAGAGGAGTGATGTCAAGGGACCCTTCAGGTTTTTCCATTTCTCTACTTCCTACTCTTTTTAGATTACCTCCACTATAGTTTTCATTGATGCTCCTTCTCTTGACCTGCCTGTATGTCCCACTTTTAGTCCTCTAGTTTCTTGTCCATAATTCAAATAGTGTTCTGCATAGTCACTTGATTATGTAAACATTACATAATCAGATGGATATTTTTTCAACCTGGCAAAGAAAGCTTCCTCAGACTTGTTCTGTTTGAATCTTCCTCTGCCAAGTATGTAGCTATACTTGTAGATATATCTATTGCTGAATATATCTCTTTAGGTCTCCCTCTGCTAGCTGTATGACTGAGCCACAGCCTCCAAAGGTTGCCCTTACAGCTGAAAGGACTTGAGTTTGTCTGTATTGGGGTAGAGGTGTGGAGGAAGAGCAATAAAGGGCCCAAATAGTAGTGCTTAGGATCCAAGACCCTTTCAGATGAGCCCCCCTACTCAGAGGCCCCCTCTATAGCTGAGGAACCCAATGACTCTGACAATAAAGGCAGAAATAAGGGCACTTTGTGACCAGACAACTCAAGAGTTAGTGCCTCCACTCTCAGACCTTTGGGCATCCCCCTGAAGCCACTAAGCCCACCCTGCCCTGCTTCACCCCCTATCCTGCCCTGCCCCCTGCTCTGCCCTGCCCCCTCTGCTCTTAAAGAACCTGCCTCTCAACCATGACCCCTAACTAGAGTAGTGGGGTACTTCCAAAAGCCTTTCTTAGCACCACCTTATCCTCCTGCTATCCAACTTGCCATTAGAACCAGGAAAAGATGTACAGGTACTGGCCTTAACAGCCACTACACATGTCCTGCATCTGCCAGGACTACTCCAACAGTGGGAGGACATAAAAGGTGCTATAGGAGCAGCAGGCATCATATTAAAACCATCAGTACAAGACAAGAACTGACTCTGTGGCCATTCATTAAGCTGTTGGCCATACATCACTTGTGTGAGGGCTACTTGACCTTTTTAAAGGCACTTTGTAGGACCACTCTAGCCCTTATTACACAACAAGACATAGAGAGTTCCCCCTGGGGCCCCAACACCTTGGCCCACTATTGCTGCTGCTCTAACTGAGGGTTAGCCTTCATACAATTAGGAAAGAAAATAGACTCATGCTAAAAGAGGCAGTTGACAGCCTTCTGATTCCTCTACTGTCTACACTCACTCTGGGCCACCTTGTAGGCCATCTACTTGGTGACATTATTGCCTTCAGGACAAAGATGGGGAGGATATGAGAAGTTGCCTTGGCAGAAATCAAACAACAAAGTGTCAAAAAAACATTTATGAAATCACCAGACCTCTAAACCCTGCCTATGCCCTACATATCACCAGCTCACCAGCTCACATGTCCCTGAGTCCTAACCTTAACAACTTCTCTAAATGTGCCCTGCACATCATTAGATCACTAGTAATCTACCTCACTAAGTCCTAAAACCCCTTCAAGGCCTGCTTTGAGCCCCAAGACAATCCTACACCTATGCACCAGCTAATCTGGCCACAAGACCTGCCCTGGACTATATAAAGCCAAGCTCTAGGCAGATGCCACCCACTTGAGAACTCCCTGTCCAACTAGTCCTCCCTAAGATCTCTGAGTATATAGTCCTTGAACTGCTATAGTCAGTTGCTAGTCTTAATACTGTCTATGTTTCTTATCTCTTTACTTACTCTGTCTCTCTTCTCTCTCTTAATTTCTCTTCTCTAGTCTAGTTGTTTCAATCTTTAGAACATTTCTATGGAACATACCAACCACTGCCTACATTATATCAACTCTGGAACATTGCCTAACACCTAGATCAACCTTGGAACATCTATACATTTCTTTTTTTCATCATTGACTAACTAACTAGTGGGTTCTTGCTCTTAGAGGTGAGCCCCCAGGTTCTTGGACCTGACAATAGCATGGACCTTGCAATGTGACAGGCCTGAACTCTATGGCCATCTCACAAAGGGCACTGTACACAGGTAGATCTCAAAGACTGAGAAATTGAAAAATGTGGCAAGACATTATACACTTGCAAGAACTGGTCAAGTAGAAATCTTAACACCATATCCAGAGATTGTGGCCAAGATCAAGACACAACTCAGAGATCTATGGGATTCAAACATTACTGTTACTGCCATGCTTAGCTGCTCTATTATTCTTACAATCTTGAGAAAAGGAAGCTAGAACTTTTGAAAACATTCAAGTGTAGCAAGGTAAGCCATCATGCATCAGTTTTTATTGTTCAAAATCAGGATGATGATTGTTCTGATTTTATATCTGTCAGTTTTCAAAAGTATCATGGATTGGAGTATTTGACAAGGTACATAAGCTGCTGCACACATTCCTGTTGATGCAACAGAGCTTTGTGAATGGGCTCTATTCTGCTTGGTTCATTACATGTTCTATTATGACATTCCATTGAAACTTCTGATCAACATGGAAACTTCTGATCAACATGGATCAGACAGGAATTTTGGCCTTACTTACATGCCTCAAAACATATCATGATAAGGGTGCATGTCAAGTCAATATTACAAGTAAGGATGAGAAACATACTTATACCCTTTGTGTTGCTATGTCAGCTGTTGGTGATGTTCTTCCATTCCAGCAAATTTAGTCTGACAAGACCAAAGCATCACTTCCTTCAAGTAATGCTCCTGGGTATGCTGAAGCTGCTGAGCTTTGTATAAAATTCACCACTGCTAATAGCACAAAGGAGACAAGCCATTTTAGTAGATTAAAGACTATGAAGGAGTAGATAGCCAACATTTTTACCTTATGTCAACTCAATCATTGAAGCTAAAGGTCTTCCAGCAGATCAGATGTCAATTCTTTTCATTGATTGCTACCCTGTTTATCTGGATCAAGTATTCTGTCCACATGTTGTTGAGAATCCAGTTAGAGACAGTGTATACCTAAGACAGACTAATATGAGTATCACACCTCAGTCTTGTATAAGTGACTATATTGAGACTATACCTAAGACAGACTGATATGAGTATCACACTATGGTACAGTCAGTGATAGTGTATGTGTAGTGTAAATGTATGTTGCTTACCCTCAGTCTCATATAAGTAACTGAAAGTGCTGTCTATGAAGAGTCTAATTATATATACATACTTGAGTATAATTGTCCATTGTTTTGAATGTAATGAGTATAGTGCCTGATCAACACAATGTCAAGGGTGGTGCCTGGATTGACACAATAATTGTGTGTGGTGCATTATAGTTACCCAACACTCCTCACCACAAATAATACCCTCGGAAATGAAGGAGGGAGTCTTCAGATAATGTAATTGCTGAGCTGTTGTCACAAAAGATTCAAGTGGGTTATAGAGTAGTGTCATGTCCAATGTTCTTCAGCAGTGCTCTGAGCCAGACACATTCCTGGGCACTCTCAAAAGCTACTATATATTCAGCTTCACATGATGATGCCACAACTGTTTGCTGTTTCCATACTGCACATGATATTACTCCAGAACTGAGATTCTAGGCATACCTGCCAACACTGCATCTGGTGTCCATGCAACTGGCCCAGTCAAAGTCCATAAAGCCTGTCAGCTCAACATTGTCAAATTGACCCCCAAGATGGAGTTTCAGATTGCATGTGCCCTTTAAATATTGAACTAGGCATATAGCTACATTCTACTAGATTGTAGTGTAGGGATCAAGGTATTGAGTGAGCTGTTGGATGCCAAATGCTATGTCTGGCTGCATTGAAATTGCAAGGTATAAAAGGTAGCTAACTAACTGCCAATAGAGGGTGTGCTCCAGCATGCACTGCTCCTCCTAAGGTAGCTTGCTTTGATCAACTTGCTATAGTCTAGAGTCAGGGTCCATGGGCAATGAGAGTGGCATCATGTCCTTTGGGCCAAATTGATTAATGATTTTGTTAATGAGGGCTACTTAGGAGAGTTTGACAGTACAGTGTGCATGATCCCATTTAACTGCTATGCCAATAACAAAGTGAGGTAGACCTAGGTTGAAGATTGTCTAGACTTGGCACATTTGGTCTTTAAAGTGATCATTCTCCTCTTTACTGCTAGCAATTGCCAGAAAGTCATCAGCATGGAGTGTTGCAATAATGGTACCCTGGTCAGTTTCTCAGTAATAGATACAGGACTTGCATGCATGACACTGGAATTCCCATGCCTCCATATTGTCATTGACAGTCTTGTTCCAAATCCATCCAGCCTGCTTCATTCCATATAATCCTTGTACCAACATCCAAACCCATTCCTCCTTTCCCTCTTTCTCAAATCCTTCTGGCTGTTTTATGAATTGTACTTCATTGTTGAGGAAGACCCCCATAAAAGAATGCAGTCTTAATGTCAATTTAGGTGGCATTCCACCCTTTTACAGCTGCAAGATGGAGAAAAATTTGCCAAAATTTCATGCATGCTGTTGGTGAGGTCATCTTTGTGTAATTGTATCTGTGAATCTGTTCATATCCCCAAAAGACCAGTCTAACTTTGAACCTAGCTGCATTTCTGTGCTCATTGCATTTAATTTTGAAGACAGGATATTCTATTCTGACCTTTGCCTGGCTGGTACTGAAGATTGAGGTACTAGCTTGTATATGCTCATCTCTCACAAAGATTTGAGTCTGTTGCAGTATACTGCTTCCTATTTGCTTACATTGCCTGATTGTTTAGCCTCATCTCATGGTCATGGTTTTTTGCTTATTTCAGTGGCTAAAGGGTCATTCTGGAGTTCTTTTATGGTGGCTAATAGGTGTTTGATATCTTTTGCAGATGTGATGTTGGCAAGATCTGGTAGGTGTGGGCTTAAATCAGGGTCATCTACCTCTAGTTGATCAGCTATTACTGGTACCTGGGCATCTATTCCTTGTCATTGAACTCATACTTGTTTGCTGGCCTCTTTCAATTCTTATACAGCTTGCCACACTCACATAGGCAGGGTGTTTTTGGGATCTGCTCTGTCAGTTGGAATTGACATTCAACCAGACCATAAGAGTTGAGGGGCTTGAGGGATTTTGGCTCTAAGTTGTGGAGGTTCTGGTTGACCAGTGGGCTCTGGATTTTTGACTGTTGGCTCAGGAACTCCTCCCATTGTGATGAGGTTGTCATCATTAAAGATAACTGATTCTGCATTAGCATGCTCAAGAGCTGCTTGTTCTTTGCAAGTTATATTGTTGGGTATGGACATTATGGGCTGAGAATAACCTTCATAGCTCTTGCAGAACTTGACATGGTATGTTTCATAGATCTTGCTAGTCTTCCTCTCATAGCAATGGTAGGCTTTGGATCCCTGCACATAGCCCACCAGAATGCACTCAATTATGTACATATAGACTTTTGAATATACTCTGCCAATATCAGGACAAAGGCCTTACAGCCTATTTCATGTATATACAAGTATTTTAGTCAACATCCTATCCACACTGTCAGGGGCCATTCTATTCTAGCTCATTTCACCTCATTTCACCTCACTTCATTTTGGATCATCTCACCTTGGAACTATCATTATATGCATAGACAGGTCAACAATGGCACATGACTTAGTCTATGAGGTTAGTGTTGATCTCATCTCATCTTACCTCATCTCACTTCATGTTACTTCCTCTGTTCTGGACTGTCTACTGGTTGCACTATGAATGTTGACACACCATAGAGGGCATGTGACCATCTGTTACTGTACAGTTAGTCCCACAGTTCAGAAGTCTAGAAGGTCACATTAGGTATAGGGAATCCTTAGACTTGTTCTCTTTGGATCTCCCTTTGCTAGGTGTGTAGTCAAATCTGTAGATGTAGTATAGCTCTGAATAGACTTTGGATCTCCCTTTACTAGCTATGTGATTTGAGTCTCAGCCTCCAAAGGTTGCCCTTACAGCAGAACAAGTCTCCTCACATTAGTTTGGAAGCTCTTCTAGCTGCTAGAGTAAATCTTGCCCCTAGAAGTCCCTCTACACCCTTGTGTTTATATTCTGGGATTAATATGACTACTCCAACTCTGTCAGCAGACCCTGAAGATGTTTCCAATCCTCAAGACAAAGCTTGGCACTGTTTGTTACTCTTAGAGGCCCAGGTGCAGTCTACTCAAACTTCCCTTACTCTACACACCAATGAGCTTGCAGATTTATGCCAATCTACTGAAACTATTGCCTATTCCTTACAAACATTATTGTAATACCTCCCTATTCCCTCACAGACCCCTCCAGCAGTTCCTACTCCTGCTACAACTGTGCCACTGCCCTGATTTGACCTTAAAATGGTGGCATAGACCAAAATACCTCATCCAGCACTCCCAAATGCTCATAATGGAGACTGGAAGACTGGGGAGCAATTTCTGCAGTCTTGCATCACCTATATCCAGATAAGTGGCAAAGCCTTTGCCTTGCATGAACTGAAAATCACCTGGGTCCTCTCCTATATGAAGTTGGGTTATGCTTCCACCTACACATTATGCATCTTTTGAAGGGCTGGTGGAGTCTGTAGTTTTATGGACTAGGATGCATTTGAACACAATTTTCATGCCAAGTTCTTCCCTTTAGACCTAGCAAAGACAGCAGTATTGTCCCTTTGGGATAGGGACCAGTATGGACAAGGAAAAAGGTTGTTTGATGAATATGTTGACTCCTTTCAGGTATTGGTTGAACAGGCTAAGTTTTCAGATGTATTGCAACTCTGCCTCACATTCAGAGAAGGGCTTCATCCATCCCTTATGGATTGCATTGACAGTATGGCTGAGAGGCAACCAGATGATGAGCAGATTGAGACCTAGTACAAGGTGGCTCAAGAACAATGGCAGCTCATAAAGTTGAGGAGGGCCCTTCAACATCATCAGCCTAGTCTCTCCCACCCTTGTTTTAACTGGGCTCCAAAGGCAGGAGTGCTACCTCAGACTTCAGTGCTCCCTAGCCCCTCTGCCTTTTCCAAACCAATGCAATCCAATGCTCCCCTACCTTCTTGCCCCTTGCCAGCAGGTATTCCTATGGAGGTAGATGCCTCTCAACAGCACACCCCAACCCTGGTTCCTTATAGAAGATGTGGAAAGGCAGGTCACCTTGCCTACTATTGTCCATAGGGAATGGAGGTCCATTACCTGTCCCTAGCAAAGCAGGAAGAGCTGTTGGTCCACCTATTGGCTGCACAAGATGCAACTGTATCCCCTTTTCTGGATGCTATAACTACAGAGTCTGTAGTTTCAGAAGGTGGAGAAACAAGGGATTGGAGGCCAACACCAGAAGAGGATTTTTAAAAAAGCAATGGATAAAGTGTATGCCTCCATTGCTTAGTGCTAATTATTTTGCCATCTTGTCATTAGAGACTAATACCAACTCCATTACCTCTGACCTCAAGACCAAAAACATAAGCACCCTTTCTGATGTACAATGCTCTCCACTCAATACTGAGACAAAATAAACTACTCCTTGATCATGCAAAAAGATTCCTGCATGGGAACATTGTCTCCCTTGCCATTATATTGTTGCCACCACTCTATCTTGAAATTTCTTGAAATTGAAGGTGGAGCTAGAGATGACAGACACCCAACAAATCTTAGGTGTAATAGCCCTGCTGGACAGTGGGGCTATGGGCCTTTTCATTGACACAGACTATGTAAAGTGACACCATCTCACCACTCAACCCCTGTTACACCCAATCCCAGTCTATAATATTGATGGTACCTCCAACAAAGCTGGATCTATCTGCTCCATTGTGGATCTAGTCCTCTGTTACCAGAGCCACTCAGAATGGGCTGTTTTTGCAGTTATCAATCTAGGAAGGCAGGACATAATTTTAGGGTTCACTTGGCTCTGAGAACACAACTTAGAGATTGATTGGGTGAAGTGGTGAAAATAAGTCAATGGCCACATTACTGTGCCACCTGTGCAGGAGAAGCCTGAGAGGAATGTAGAGCAGAGGTCCATCAGTATGCAGCCATACATACCTATTGTACTGTTCCCTTCCCCCATGCTAATCTCAACCTATTGGACCCCCTCTCACTGGCATTTCCTCACAGAGAGGCCCTTTATGAGGATATTAGAGGTAGATGTAGTAGCTAAGAGGAAGATGGTGAAGCAGGGAAGTCAAGCTATGCTCCAGACCCAGAGTTCCCAGATGAGGCTATTGAAGTGGGGGATCAGATTTATGCTACTACTCTCTGCCTCCCCCCAACTGAGGCAGAGATAAGGGCTAGTCAAACCACCTTGCAATGACTGACTGAGGTGTTTGCAGTAAACTCAAAACCAAAGACCTCAGGCAGTGAGATTCCCCAATACCTTCAGGACCTTGAGGAAGTAATTGCCAAGGCATCTTTTGATTCCCTTCCTGAGGATAAATAATGGGACCATGCTATCAAGCTAGTTTTAGGGGCAGAACCATCAAGTTGCAAGGTTTACCTGCTTGTGCCATGGAAACAGGATAAACTAGATGCCTTTCTACAGAAGAACCTCAGCTCTGGGCAAATATGACCTTCAAAGTCTCCCATAGCCTCCCCAGTCTTCTTTATTAAGAAGAAGGATGGGTCTCTCCATCTGATTCAAGACTATAGAGTCTTGAATGCAATGACTGTGAAGAATCACTATCCCCTTCCCCTCATCTCTAAACTTATGAATAACCTCCATGGCACATGTTATTTTACCAACCAAGCTGGATTTCCACTGGGATTACAACAATGTGTGCATTAAAGAGGGAGATGAGTAGAAGGCAGCATTCTGAACAAATTGTGGACTCTTTGAACCTTTGGTAATATTCTTTGGCCTCACAAATAGCCCTGCCACTTTTCAGACCATGATGAATGACATTTTCTGTGATCTAATTGTGGAAACTGTTATTTGTATGTATCTGGATGACATACTTATCTACACTAAGACCTTAGAGGAACATCATCAGATCACACATATGGTCCTGGAACATCTCTGCTAGCACCAGCTCTATCTGAAACCTAAGAAGTGTGAGTTTGAGCAGACCAAAGTGAAATACTGAGGCCTGATTGTTTCACATGGTGTGGCAGAAATAGATCAAGTTAAAGTGGCAGGTGTGGCTGAATGACCAAAGCCAAGGAACAAGAAGGAAGTGCAGCCCTTCCTGGGCTTCACTAACTTCTATTGGAGGTTCATTCAGGATTTCTCTCACCATACATGCCTATTGTTTGACCTTATCAGCAAGGATGTAGCATGGTGGTGGGAATCTTCACAACAGGCTGCCTTTGATGCCCTTGAGCAAGCTATTACCTTGAAACCTGTCCTAGTATTTCCAGATGACAATGCCCCTTTTTGTATTGAAGCCAACAGCTCTGACTTTGCCATGGGAGCAGTTTTGTCCCAACAGTCCAAGGAGGATGGGAAATGGCACTCCATGGCCTTCTACTCCAAGAGTATTGATGCTGTAGAAAGAGACTATAAGATTCATGATAAAGAAATGCTGGCTATCATCTGGTCCTTAGAAGAGTAGCAGCATTTCCTGGAGGGTATGCAGCATAAGTTTGAAATCTGGACAGATCATAAGAATCTAGAATATTTTTGCTCAGAAAAGAAGCTAAACCAATGCCAAGCTCAATGGTCCTTATATCTGGCCAATTTTGACTTCTCATTGCACCACAAACCTAGATGGAGCATGGGCAAGCCAGACACCTTGTCTAAGTGAGAAGGCCATAGCACAGAAGCAGATGATAATAATAACATTGTGCTCCTAAAACCAGAACTCTTTGGCTCTGGAAGGGATTGTAGTCCAAGAGAAGGAGGCAGCCATTCTTAGAGACATAAGGCAGAGAAATTGACAGGGTGTTCAAGAAGATGTGGTGGTGCAGGCAGCACATGCCTTACAGAAACAACAGGCCAAAGGGGTAAAGTTGGTGCATACAGAGGAGTGGGGTCTGCAGGATGGACTGTTGACTTTTTGGGGGCAGATCTATGTGCCTAATATTCCAGAGCTCTAACAATGCATTGTAGAACAACACTACAATTCATGCATAGCAGAACACCCAGGCAGATGGAAGATATTGGAACTGGTGTCAAGAAACTACTGATGACCTCAAATGTCTCAATATATTGGCACCTACATGAGTACATGCAACCTCTGTCTATGTACTGAACCTTGCCACCAACCACCTATGGGTCAGCTCCACCCCCTGCCAATTCCTGCTAGCCATTGGAGTGTGGCATCCATGGACTTCATTGTAGAACTTCCAGATGCCCATGGGTATGATGCAATCATGGTGGTAGTGGACCTTTATGGGAAGCAGGCTCATTTTATCCCAACCCACACCACTTGTTTCCTATTGGGAACAGCTGGTTTATATCAGAAAAATGTTTGAAAGCTTCATGGGTTATTGGATGGCTACATCTTGGACAGGGGCCTTCAATTTGTTGCAGAATTCACTTAAGAGCTACACAGGTTATTAGGGATAAAGCTTCACACAGCCACAGCTTACTACCCTCAGTTTGATAGACAGATGGAAAAGGTAAATCAGGAGCTGGAGCAGTATTTGTGATTGTTCTGTAATGAGAGGCAAGATGATGGGGATGAGCTTTTAACTGATGTGGAATTCCAGTATAACAATCACATCCACTCCTCCACTCAGGTGACCCCTTTTTTCCTAGACACTGGCTGACATCCATGCATGGGTTTTGAGCCCTGAGCAAGACCCTCAGAGAATGAGATAGTGAACAAGTTTGTGGAGAAAATGAGGAGAGTACAAGAGGAGGTAAA
Source organism: Termitomyces sp. DKA19 (assembly GCA_018851325.1). Classification (NCBI taxonomy): domain Eukaryota; kingdom Fungi; phylum Basidiomycota; class Agaricomycetes; order Agaricales; family Lyophyllaceae; genus Termitomyces; species Termitomyces sp. DKA19. The sequence continues at coordinate 11,752 of JABCKS010000103.1, forward strand.
AGCAGCATTGACAAAAGCAAAAGAGGACATGGCACAGTATTATAACAGAGAAAGAACACCAGCTCCAGTGTACAGAACAGGAGATTGGGTATATCTGGATAGCTCAGACATTAAGACAATGCAACCATTACAAAAGCTATCTCACCATCATCTAGGGCCATTTAAGGGGGAGAGACAAGTAGGGCTGCTAGCTTACAGGTTGAAACTCCCAATCAGTTTATAGCAACTACATCTGGTCTTCAATATAGTTAAGTTGTTCCCTGCACCTAAAGACCCCATTCCAGGTTGCTGCCCAAAACTGCTGCTACTACCAGTGCTAGTCAACAAGGAGGAGGAGTATGAGGTGGAGGAGATATTGGACAGTAGGTTGTTTTAAGGAAAGTTACAGTTTAAGGTGAAGTGGAAGGGCTATAGTATTGAGAATATATCTTGGGAACTGCAGGAGAATGTACATGCACCAGCCCAAGTGCAGGAATTTTACCAAAGACACTCCAACACCCCAAAGGCAATCCAAGGCATTCTCCCCAGTTCAGCAACAGACAGGGCAATTTGGGAGTTCTTCTACCCAGGTGCATTAAGATGCTGCACTTTAGAGGGGGGATGATGTTAGGGGCCATTCTAATCCAGCTCATTTCACCTTTAATTTTGAATCATCTCACCTTGGAACTATCATCATATGCATAGACAGGTCAACAATGGCACATAACTTAGTCTATGAGGTCAGGGTTGATCCCATCTCATCTCACCTCACTTCACCTCACATTACTTCCCCTGTTCCAGACTCTCTGCCAGTTGCAACATAAATGTTAATACACCATGGAGGGCATGTGACTGTCCATTACTATACAGTTAGTCCCACAGTTCAGAAGCCTAGAAGGTCACATTGGGTATAGGGAATCCTTAGACTTGTTCTCTTTGGATTTCCCTTTGCCAGCTGTGTGATTTGAGTTCAGCCTCTAAATGTTGCCCTTGCACACATCTCATGGGAAGTAATGTCTTTCAGTGATTTTGTGAGTGTTTATTTATGGCAGTTAAATAGAATTTGTCCCATAGGTTTGGTGGGCATCCAGCTGCAATTCACATTACTTATGCTTTCTCTATGAGAGTATAATGCATGTACTTCACTTGTCCTATATGTACAGAGGTATAAGCTGTGTCAAACTACTGTTCAGTACCCTGCAATAGAAGCCAAGCTTCTATCTGATGCCCTTTGAGCTCTCCATCATGTCCTGTTCTGTATGTCCCAAGCTTTCCTTGGATTTTGTTCTCTCATGCCATCTGCCATGCTTTGAGGTGAGCAAATGCATTGTCCTTTTTCTATAGGAGTATTGACCAGTTCTCACTTGTGTAATCATCAACCAGATTCATTATGTATCTATATCCACTTCAAGACATGACAGCCTATGGTCCTGTCAAGTCTACTCAGACAATTTCCAGCTTCCAAGTCACCCTTTGCCCCTCCTCATGCACTTTGGGAACTGTATTGCAGGTCTTTTTCCCAAGGATGTATGAGTCACACTTGGGCAGTTTCAAGGCAAAGAAAGAGGGCATACTGGGGACAATGCCAGATTTGGCCATCTCTATAAGTGTTTGGTAATTTGCATGTCCTAGACAATGATGCCAAGTTTCCAGATTGGTGGCATGTTGCATGGTGAGGATTTGATGTTTTGTAAGGGCAGAGTGAAGGTTCAGAGAGTAGAGATACTGGTTTTGGATGAGTGGGCCTTGTGCCACAAGCATGCATATGGATCTTTTGATGATTTTCATAGAGATGTTGTTAAATAGAGAGTCAAGACTGGAATGTGTGGCAAGGGAGTTGATGGATACAAGACAGACAGTAGCATTTGGAATGTAGAGTGCATCCTCCAGGGCAATATTTGCACCTATTGCAATGTGGAGGTGAATGTTCCTAACACTAATCACTACTGTAGAAGATCCCCCAAGACCCTTCACAATTCATGGCTGAATAGGTCTCATAGTGAGGAATTCATCATAGTAAGGAGATATATGGACTGTAGTGCCAGAGTCTACAAGGAATGGGGTTGTGTTTGAGGAGACAAGCAGTGTGAACCACTCTTGGGAGATGGGGGATATGTCTGCTGCCAGGATTTGGTTGTCAATTGGTTTTAAGTGTTTGTCTGAATCAACTGATGTGTGATTCTCCTCCATAGCTGTGAAGCTGGCATGTTCCCAGTACTCTGTAGAGTGGTCTGGCAGCAGTTCAGATGCCACTCCTGCAAATGCTGCAGTATTGGGTGGGGAGGGGAGTTGCCCAAAATTTGATGGGTTGACATATCACAGCTTGCCATCTATTTCTGTGATGGTGACAAAGGATTTTGCTGGGAGACCAGTGACATTATCTGATGGGGTATTTTTCCTCTGCTTCAACACTCACTGTGCAGCCTGTGCAGCCTGTGCATTGGCAATAGATTTTCCTGCCATTCCTCCACCTTTCTGAACACAGAATTGTTTTGTGTGTCCTTGACATGGCCATTTGCACAAATAGCAATTTTCACAGCAGTTTTCACCTGGACCATGGTTGTGTCCAGGTAGATCTGTGTTGCAAGATTGGGCTCTTCCATTCATGTTAAGGGCCATTGCATAAGTGGTATTTGCCTTTGAATTCATGATGTTCTGTGAATTCTCCATGAGCAGGCAGATGTTGGTGGGATTGTACAGCAAGTCTTTTGTGCTCTTGCTGAGGAGAGTTGACACTGAGTTCACAGAGCTTCAAAGGAGGGGTCATTGCAGCTGTTCAGCAGGGCAATACAGGTGAAGAGGTTTGTGTCAATTGTTATAATGTCAAAAGCCCTTCTTACAACATCAGCAATCCAGCTTGCCATGGTCAGTAGGGGTTTTGCATGAGAGCAGTAGGTGGAGAGGGCTTTCTGCAGCAGAGAGATCTGTTTGATGGGTCCTTCCCACTGAGTGCAAGTCTTTAGATCTATGAAGCATCATGGGCCCCCTAATCAGTGACAAGATTGCAATGTTTGACATTGGCTAGGCCTGACCTCATGAAGGTGATAGCAAGTCAGTCATTCATGATCCAATTGTGTGAGCACAAGGTTCAGAACTGCTGTCAGGGCATGGGAGGATAGGCTTGAAGACATATGTGTAGATGCTATTGAGAATCATTGCATCTTCAGTCCATTGAGTGAAGTTGCCATCAGATTGACTGTATTTGGTTCTGTCCCACTTGCAGCAAATGGTGTGCTTGGGTACAGAGGGATTTGAGGAATTGCTGGAATAGAACAGTGGACTTAGAGGGGAACATGGTGATTCAACAAGAGAGTTGCCAAGAGACAAAAGAGACAAAGAGATGAGGTATGCAATGCAATGCATGTAGATAAGATCAGGCAGTCTGGATTCAAAACATTGGATACTTTCAGAGAGTAGTTGAACAATTACCCATAACCTGTTGAGAATCCAGGCAGAGACAGTATATACCTAAGACAGACTGATATGAGTATCATGCCTCAGTCTTGTATAAGTGACTATATTGATACTCTACCTAAGACATGGTACAGTCAGTAATGGTGTATGTGTAGTGTAAATATATGTTGCTCACCCTCAGTATTGTATAAGTGACTGAGGGTGCTGTCTATGGAGAGTCCAATTGTATATGCATACTCAAGTACAATTGTCCATTGTTCTGAATTTGATGAGTATAGTGCCTGATCAACACAATGTGAAGGGTGGTGCCTGGATTGGCACAATGATTGTGTGTGGTGTGTCAAAGTCACCCAACACATGTATTAAAGGACTATTCAAGTTCTCACTCTGAGTCAACCAATGTTAATTTAATCATCTCTAGATACCAGAATGTTTCAGCCAGCAGATGTTGGAATACAGCATATTATCAAGCATTTCCTTTGCTAGAAGACCTTGAATTACCTTGGATCCAGTCACAAGGCACAAATGGTGACAGGTCTGACTGCTCCCCAAGTCAAATTCACAATATCACTTCCAGCACTTCATGATGCATCTGTCAAGTCTCTCATCAACCTGTATAACTATCTTTTGAGCTCCCTGGGCCAGAAAATTGTCAAACAGGTGAAGTGTCTTGTTTCCACATTGCTTCCCAGTGTAACATGCCCCATGTCATTCTCTCTCGGCCTTGGGCAAAATGCATTGTGTGGGAGTTCAATCTTGGAGAGGAATGTCTCACAGATAGGAAGACTAAGGCAGCCTATTGGGAGTATTACAAAAAAGATGAAACTTTTTTGCAAGGAGATTGAAGGTAGGATCAGTTTTGAGGCTGTTTCAGATATGGTTGAAATCATGGGCATCAAACCTGATTCTGAAGGAGAGGATTATGACGAAGAATTCGATAATGCTGACATACCCCTTAGCCAGATCGTTCAAACAGCAGCAGGCTTCGAAATCGATGAGACAGATGGCCCAAATCAGTATTGCACAGCTGCACACATTGTTATTGAGGAGGGGGATGGACACTTGCATGCCGGGAATACAGAGGAAAATATTTGGGCATACCAAGACGATGGAGAGCAGTGGTCAACTAGCATTAGCTTGTAGAGACTCAAAACTTCGTTGAAACTTCAAATTAGACTGGGCATAAAAATTTTAGTTAATTCTTAGCAACTGGGACCGCATTATGCGTTACTTTAAGGTAAATAAGGGACAATTTTAGGTCGCGTTATGCGTTACGGTTGGAACCATTCACTGGCGTACAGTATCCACCAAAGCTCACTTCTCAATGCCTCCATTCCCCAATCATACTGGTTGACTGCAAATTGCTATAAGACTTTGAGCATTGTGCTAAAGTAGGGAATAAGTGAGGAAGATAGGCTGGGGGATTGGAAAGGAGATTGGAAAAAGGATAAGCCATGAACCGGACCAGCAACCATACATGCCAAGCCACAATACTTTGGTAAACAACTATTCCGACAACAAATATCACACAAGGGAGTGGCATGGTCCGTGCATGACTGGAGAGGTATAAGAAGGGGGGGATTTCATGAGGACAGGCAAGCAAGTACTTGCCACGGCTCAGAAGTTCCCAGGGAGCGGATTTCTTAGGCTTACAAGTGACTATTTGCTTAGGGAAGTTTAGTTTAATACACTATTTGAGCCCAATTCATTTAATTTGAGACTGTCTCATTTTTTTGGATTAAAATCAACAAAACTATTGACCTATCTAGTACAAGTGAGGCTTTGTTGTAAACTGGCCCCGAACTCTTGCCAAAACTGAGTACGACATATTTGAGCAAGTTTGTACAATTTTGCATCGTAGTCCTACCTGAATTTCGCATCAGTATACCGATGGATCTTTTGACCAAGAAAAAGAGGTTATTCACTGCCGGATATGAAGCTCTCAACCCGATTTGGAAAGGTCTTACTTTTGAAGTCAAATCTGATGTGGAGAAAGTGCAATCCGGAAGCCTGTAAAGGCCCGTTTCTACTGACACATTAATGGAACTCAAGGGCCCATCAAGAAGCATTGCCGCCGGGTCAGCGGTGGGCAACCGGTGGAGGATTTAACGAAATCAAGCAGCGAAACATTCTGTAGACAGGATGAAGGTCTCGTTATCGACATTTTCGGTCTTGCTTGTGGTGATCTCGACAGCCACCTCCCAGGGCGTCCAGCCAAGTCAAATCAAGAACCTGGTTACTTTCGGCGATAGTTATACTGATATCGTCAACGTCGGAGACGGCGGTGTTGCCTGGCCTGTATATGCCGCAGGTTATGCACATGTGGCGTTGTTACCTTTTGCAAAATCTGGAGCGACCTGTTCCAACAACATCACCTACCGTCCTTTTCCCTCCGTATTTGAAAGCCAGCTTCCGACCTACTTTGCACAGATTGGCAACGGTTCGCTTACGGTCGACCCTGAAGAGACGATCTACACGTTGTGGATTGGGACTAACGATCTGGGAATCAACTCACTAGTCACTGGAAGCAATAGTGCATCCATTGTTGACGTTGCAAATTGCATGAATAACTGGGTTGAAGTCCTCTATAACAGCGGGGCAAGGAACTTTGTATTACTCAATGTGAAGACCTTGGAGTCTATTCTGATAGATTTCATGCTAAATATCATCTTCTTCAGATGATTCCCTTACAAGACACCATTCTTTACTCGGAAAATTCATATCCAAATCGCTTTTGGCAGCCAGAGAGAAACACCACAGCTTGGTCGGCTTTTATGACGGAGCTCGTCCTGTCAGGAAACGCTCTTATAAAGCTGTTACTACAAGATTTGGCTCCCACTCTTCCTGGTTCTCATATCGGTAAGTTTCGTATATGGACCATGACAAAGAGCCGGGAACCAAAATAGCGATGCAGCCCTTTTCGATTCACATGCACTTTTTGCCGATATGTACACCCATCCAGCTTTATACCTTAACGGCACAGCTCCTCTGAATGTGACGGGCTGTGTAAATCCTTGTGTATTTGATACCAACGGTACCGTGATATCTTGTTCAACTGTGTCGGACCGAGCTGAGAGAGATAGCTATCTTTGGTATGTCACCGGTTTGATTCACTAGGATTAAGTTTGACTGGCGATTGATGGCTCAGGTGGGATGAACTTCATCCTAGTGAGCAAGCTGATAGAGTTGTGGCCAAGGAAATTGCAGCAGTGATTGGAGGCGGTACAAGCGACTGGGCAACATGGTTGAACTAAAGCCCTGATAAATCGTCGATATGGTAGAACACAGCACAGAACCTTCGAGAATAGACACTACGCAGCTTTCGAAGCTCGCTATCCTCATCGTCGTTCCACACTACCTTATATCTTGATTAGCCCTACAAATTGACTCTGCTAAGGACTACACTCATATATACTTCACCGAAGTGTCCAACAAGTATATAACATAGATTTTACAAATCAAAAGTCCTGAATTCTTTGAATACCTATCTGCCATATCTGTGTGCGTAGTCGAATCCCTTGTCTGGTCATTCTGGGATCGTATGCGACAACGGAAAGGAGGATCGACTACGCCATTATTTAGATGATGATCTTTCGAATCGAAGGAAAATGGAAGACACCCGATATCTTGGCTAGAGTATCTATGACAATTTGTTATTTTGGTTCGTAGGTCAGCCGCAGCATTTCTGAGAGAATAGTTTGCCTACCTTGTGATAGCGAACATCAGGCGCGTTGTCTGTCCTAGCACGTCCCAGGCACCGGAGATTCAATCATACTTCAGAGCCATGGCACTTGATCAGAGTTCATACAGGTCCGCAAGCCTTCTAACCACTTTGTTACCTGCCTCTACCCAAGGGCAAATTGGAGTCATGAAGGACATCCAAATTGCAGTTGGTTTTGGGCGTAGGAAATACGAGCTCTTCGTCAATTTTCCGTGTGTTTGAGCTGAGAGGTTCTCAGGGTCTGTCCTGAACCTCATCTTGCTGACGCGAGTGAACGGATTGGCATAGCATCTATGATGGCATAGATTCGACGTTATGAAACCAACCACTGGGTTGCATCTGAGCTTCTTGTGGCAATCTGATTTGAGAGATGGACGAAACTCTTGGAGTATACGCACAACATAGGGATAGAGACTCGCGATCTGAGAATCGGGGAAGACATTGTGGTACAATGTTAGGATGAAGAACCGTCATTGCTGTAAACGGAAAGTTGTAAGCTACATCCGATTGTGCGCCAGACATTATTAACCACTTTAACGATATACACATTTCTGCTTGCGGTTCCTCTGCTCCCGCAGTCGCCGCGGAAATTTTTTTGGGTTCTCATCAACTCCAAAGCAGAGCAGAGGGGCTCTGATATGACCTACAAATGAAAGTCTGTTGCCTAAAGAGTTTGAACGACGGTGAAAATAAAAAAAGAGCTGAGCCTCAAAACATACCTCACCTGCTTTCGCCGGTAATCGTGTATCTTTCTGATGACATCTCTCGAATTACGTGAAATTCCGGCATAATAGGCGCCAGGGAACCACGGAAGGAAAATATATATCTGCCTGAAACACTCGATTTAGTCGTAGAATGGAACTTGGCATGAAGGAGAAGGACTCACGAAATGGAAAGAAACCAACCTGGGGTGTTTCCTCAGGAACCACCGTTGTCTAAGGGCGTAGTGCCCTTTAGTATATTTATAAGTCGTCCGAACATTGCGATAACAATCACTGGATAAGAATAGTGTGAGACGGTGTGAGTAGACTGGAACGACCCGAAAGACATGACGTACAACCATTCCCTGATTTTCAGCGGGACTATTAGACCAAGATAAATACAACGCCAGTGGCACGTGAAAGGAAAACTGCTCATGATGTGTGTGTAAGACGATGAATGTGAGAGACTTGCAACAGAAAAAGTTTCACGAATGTCTTAGAACCAACGCCGCCAGAATGCTTGTCTCCGTAATAGAGAGCAGACGTGGATGAATGCTGGGAGGAAGGATAGTCACATTCAAGATACATACTGCTTACCTCTACATAAGATCCGATACGGTACTAGAACTTAGCTAGTGTGTTCTCTAAAGAACTGACAGTAGCTAGGAGCTCACGATCGATAGAATTCTAACAAACTGACGAGCACCAATCTAAGGGTTAGGAGAAATCCTAACGCGGAATGCACGCCGTACACCTTGCGACGTCTCAGACAGTGTCGGAATCTCACGAACTGGAAGGAGTATGCCATTATGACACGAAGGCCCGTAACACTCACCCCGAGACGTAGCCACTAAGACTCGAAAGCTTGACGCCTCAATCGCCAGACCGAACCTATAGACGTTCGGCTCAGCCTGTGCTCGGTCGAAGTGGAGCCGTTTCCCCAACATGCTTGTTGCACTATGCAGCCTGTGAATCTGGCGGTTCTGGATGTGAGTCCAAAGGAAAGGGTCCCCAAGAATACGCAATCCGCGTGTCCAGAACTTCTGAGTGGGTTTTGGATACCCCAACCAGTGAAAATAAATCAATATCTTTTGATCTGATGCTTGTCGATCTTATCTGATATATACTCTGAGTCGACAAACCTTAAACGAACCTAGGCAACGATGCGTACTCTACTCTGCCAAAAGCTTGAAGTCACGCGATTCTGGAAAATATAAGTATTGCTCCATGAGAGTCGGGAATATTTCCTGGAAAACATTATGGTAACGTCACGAAACAACCGCTGTGAGGGATTTGTCAGCAGAATCTTACATAGCCCTGTTGCTGACCGCAGCAAGCTTCCAATTCCTCCCATAGCCATGGAGGACCCTTCGGCACTCATCAGCACAAAAGCTGAACCATCGACCTCGTTGGTTAATACGGAGTCGGCTGTGGCGTCTAATATGACGTTCCAACAGGCCCAGGATTCGCCAAGCTCGTCGGATGTGCGTGTCTCCTCGTCTTGTGTGGTGACATGCTCATTTTCCCCTTTGATCCTAGGCGAACATATTCTCTGCTGCTCAGCGTGGTGATGTGAACCTTCTTCGCGAGCTCATTGAATCCGGGCGAGCCAAGGCGACCGACCGTGATGATCAAAATATTACTGCACTTCACTGGGCAGCAATTAATGCACATCTACCTGCGTGCAAATACCTCTTGGAGCAAGGTGCTGAAGTCGATGCATTAGGAGGCGACCTTGTTGCGACACCAATGCAATGGGCAGCGCGCAACGGGTATCTCTACGTCATCCAACTTCTCATCGCCCATAATGCAGACCCTACCATCGCAGACTCGCAGGGCTATAACTCACTGCATTTAGTCACTCATTCATCATCATTAATGCCACTTCTATACCTATTGCACCAACCTATTAACGTTGACTCGCGTGACTCTCAAGGACACACCTCTCTTATGTGGGCAGCATATCAGGGCGACGGTCTTTCAGTGGAACTGTTGCTGAAACATGGAGCAGACCCCAATGCGAAAGATGACGTCGGGTTGACACCATTGCATTGGGCGGTGGTACGGGGGAACCGGATGATCATACGCAAGCTTGTTGAAAAGGGTGCTGATCTTACGGCGAAGGACGGAGAGGATCGATCGCCTCGTGATATGGCAGTCGAGCTTAAAAGTCTAGGTGCATGGAAGCGCGCCTTGGAGGAGGGTGGCATGAATGAATACGGCGTGAGACGAAGTAAACCGTTAAACGACGTGAGTAGTACGCAAGTTTCGTATCTCTGTATTTTTGTAATGCTTTATCTTGCTAGCGCAACACGAAAATTGCCATCTTTATCCTCCCCACAATGTTTTTCTATCTCATGTTCATGACTTTAACGATGCTGCCATGGTATACTGGATTGCTGCTTGCCTTTGCCGAGTTCTTCGGCATGCATCATGTACGTTACAAGAGTAATTCATCGGCGAACCATACTAATCCTTAGTCGGTAGATTGTGACACGTGTTCTTCTCAATAACTCCACATATACTGAGAGCGTAAACACTACACCATATTTCGCGGGCATTATATTTGGTTCGATTATATGGGTATTGTTCTGCTGGTTCACGCGACTTGTACGGCGTAAGTCTTCTCTGTATATCTGAGCGTAATACGACTGACCCATCCTTTCAATCAGAAACACAATCACACGCGTTTACTCACTTCTCCTTTGCAATCACTATAGGCCTGTGTGTCTACAACTTCTTCCGTTCCATCACTTTGGATCCTGGAACCTGTCCGAAACCTGCGAGCGACGGCGAGCTGAGATCGGTCAGTGACCGTCCTATCGAGCTCTGGTATATCGTCAAACACTATAATAGATCATTGAGGAGCTTGCTTCGGAAGGTCGCCTCAACGGTCAAACGTTCTGCATTCAGTGCATGGCAAGTTGTATTACTGATGTACAATGACAACTATTCGCTCAATACGCTCCACATATAGGCTCGCAAACCTCTGCGTTCAAAACATTGTCGCGTCTGTGACAAGTGTATAGCCCGAAGTGACCAGTATGTTGATCACATCTTCCTAGCAATTTCTTCTGATCCGAGTATTCAAACAGTCACTGTCCATGGGTATGGAATTGCGGTAAGATCACTTGCCTGTGATTCTTGAATTCGAATTCACTTAGTTCTAGTGGGCATGAATAATCATCGTCAATTCGTCATATTTGTCACCACTGTTGTTGTCGGTGTCATACTATTTGACTACCTCACCTACGCATGTATGTGCCCAGTTAACCATTATTTAGTGTCCCTCATAACCACTTCGCTGTGTAGTCTTCTCAAGTATCAAACTCGAGGTTGATTCCCCCCACACATCTCCATCTTGTGTATTCCCCGCTGAACTCTGCACTTTGACGGCATATGATACCTTCCTCTTCTCAGTTGCCACCTGGGTAACTCTCCAACTCTCCTGGACTATTGTTCTCCTCGCTTCTCAGTCCTGGCAAATCATGCGCCAAATGACCACTCTTGAGGTCTCTAATCTTGGCCGGTACGGATACATGGGCGGGCGTGGGGGCCAAAGCTTTGCGGGACAAATGGGGCACCGCCATCAGCATCGCAGTCCAAGTGACACTGTTGTCCCTGGTGTAGACACGGAGGACACCGCACTCGTCACCGGATCCGACACGTCTCATGGGCATTCAGTGCATCGTCACTCTGGCTTGTGTGCTGGCTGCGGAAGCGGATTCTTGATGAACCTTCTGGGATTTGATCGGTTCACAAAGGGAAAGGCAGTGGACGGCTTGGCGCGCGCTGGGAAGGCGAGCAATCCATTTGATTTGGGGATCGTGGGTAATTGTAAGGACTTTTGGACGGCTGGGAGGGAGTTGGGAGTTGAGTATGACAAGCTGTATGATGTGCCGGTCGAGGGTTTCCGTGAAGCGAAGAGAAGGAGAGAGCGGGAGGATGAGGATGAAGGATTGGGCCCGCATGGGGCAAGAAAGGGTCATAGGAAGAGCTTATTTATGGGCTTTGGACTTGGTAGGGCGAGTGGGAGTCGGGCAGGGTACGAGCCCGTTAGTTCAGTTTAAGGTATAGTTTCGACGAAGTCGAATCATCTTTTGTAATCTAAGCCAGCTTCAAGTACAAGCTCCTACACAATGATTCTTGTCAACTCTCACAGAAACTTCTATGCTGTGGAATCCCAGGATATTGTAACACCGTACTAGAACTATCTTCATGTGCGATCTAATAAATGACTAGTATGTGCGATCTTACAAAGGGGCTGGAAATATTGCTGTCCACAAGAAAAGATGTACAATCAATTAATTCTTCGACCGATGCAGAAGATGTGAAAAGCAACGCAGAAGATGATGCAACAGTGCAAATGGCTTCGTCTACCAGTTCTTTAAAGTTCATACTCGCCTAATTGCTGGGGCATGAACCCACAAAGCATAGGATGCTATGTATAATATTCGAAGCCAAATACTCGGACCATGTTCAAGAGGGAGGATATCTATGACTTGAAAAATCCGTGAAAAATTGTGACCGTATCAAACAGGTACAATAGCCAATGGCCTCCTACTACCCCAGCACTCTCCGGTGATACAAAGGCAGCGAAGATACTCGTTTGATTCGCCGGACGAAGGCAACTCTGCCACACGATACTGGTTAGATGAGAGAGATGAGCGAGCGGATTAAGAGGGTAACATTACTAACGTCTCGGCGTTGTGACAATATGAGAGAACGAAGGTTTGTAGGAAAAAACGGACTCAATGGTATGAATCAAGGTCGACGGGGGAGCGGTGGCACGGGTGTCAATTTGGGAATCTTTGATTAATGTTCGAAGGGACGGAACGACAAGGTCGGACAGTATAATGGAGTAGTGAATATGTTACACGATAGATCTCCGAATTAGTTATGAAGGAAGCGAAAGGAGTGATGAAAGTCTTTTGGGAAGATATTACTCGACGCCATACAGGAGAAGCAATGCTGTTTGATGGAACTTTGGGAATATATGAAGTCGAGTCTTGGCCCAGTCGCTCGCGAGGCCAAGGGGGCTTACAGAGGCCCTTTTTGTGAACCGGGTTGGTGAGATGAAAGAGAGGAATGATTTTGCAATCGATAACTATATTGTCAATTGATCAGGGTTGCTTGCCTTGCCTGCAACGCCAATCCGACGGAGCCTCAGAGAATCGCCACATTGCAAATGCAGCAGAGAAGGCACAATGTAAAAATAAAACGATTATCCCAGGTATAGCTCAAATTTTCGTGAAGTATTGCATTGCGATGGAACATGACGGATCGGCAAAGGTGAAAGTAAAACGAGATCGAAGAGGCTAGGAGTGAGTCGGGGTCAGCTATTCGGATGTACTTTTTGTTGACAAGAGTCGACAAGACCGGACCCAATGTCAAATCAATTTTGCTGCCGGACAGAGCCATATATGATCATAGCCTAGAACTGCAGTCTAGAGGTGCAGTCGTATATCACGTAGTAAACATGTATAGTCTGCCAGTCATATCATTTCATATCATTGGCTGTTCACTGTTGGCACAAGAAAATACAATGTTGAGTCTATTCGTTCATCACCTCTTATATAAAAGGGACTGTCGAGGGGTGGTTCTGGGGCTTGTGTCTTTTTTAACTTTAAACCCGTCATTCAAACATGCGAGAGTCGAGAAGGAGTCGAGACAGTTATGACGTCCCACTTCTACTAGTATTTCCTCGAAATTCGGACGGAATCAGATAAGATTAAGACCTAACCACGTGGAATCAAGTATGCGTAAATCCATAATGCGACCCCGGGACCTAAAATCACTAACTATAACACGAGCTCGTGAGCCTTGGTTTCGTCACAATCGTGAGCAGCACGTTCCCTGTACGAGTTGATTGGCAAAGCCACACTCTCTATACACGGCTGCATCACTGAGAATCAATCAATCATTTCCAGTAACCAGGACGATTCAGAGCAATATCTCCTACCACAAATCGGTCATATAAAATCGTGAATACAGAGTACATATCACATCAAGTCGAGGCTACAATGAATATGATATTCCCTGAGTTCACACTTCTAGTTGTACTGCGGTCAGTTTCCAGTCTTTATATACAAGGTCTCCTCTGCTCAATTGATGACGGTTCTATAGCATGCTTCTATTTCTGAGTTGCAGGAAATATCTCAGGAGCCTCTATCATGACTTGCGTAACCTGTCTTCGGACCCCGCATCAGAATCTACACCGTCAACCACCCCAAACATTGCGCAGGATACTGGGATAGAGCTCAACGCACTCCCACTACCAGTTTCCCAGGGCAAATCCGGCAAAACTAGTTCATACTTGGAATTGAAGTCTTTTCACCCCACGGTCGCCCGCAGCGTCTTCTCTCTCGTGTTCTCGGAAAGTAGCATGATGTTCTTCGTATTAATGCTGCAGGGTCTCGATATCTTCTTGCCCTTGTTCGTAATTCCCTTTTTGACATGCTGGTTCTTCTCATACGTTTATGATTGTAGGACTCGTCAGCTAAGTTGGAAATTCTCACTTTTTTTCATCATATCGATCATCCTTGTCGTCGTACCTCTCTCCGTGAGTCTTCTCATTGCCGTTGGATCTGAGTCTGCGTCTGCTAAACGTGCGTCAAATCTTGATATGCATCAATCATTGTCCTGACTCCTCCTCTGCAGGCAGTTCATTTCTATTTGGGCCCAGGATTCTTTTCAGTCTTGTACCCGTTGGGCTGTACCTATTTGCACTCTCCAAGATTCCCCTTCCACGTGCCCTCACCATATCAGACAATTTCACTGCATCTCTCGCACGCCTCATTGTTGTCGGAACAGTCATACTTGGTTTACTTTCAGGCTTCGGAGTCGTAAATCACTCTTGGACCTACCTTCCCCGAAAATCCAAACAGTGATAGACTCCTTCAAGCGCAGTATTTTTATTACTGACATATTTTCTAGGGGCGAGCCGACAGATAAAGATATCGCAGTCGCCGAACATACACTTCAAAACGTGCGTAACGACCTTCGTGATAGGCGGGTTCTCGCACAACAACGGGCGAACACGTCAGACGCCAACCTGAGTTGGATTTCTCGCGTGACTAATTTTCGTGGTGATGATTGTTCGTGTCGCAAGTTCGCGTGTACCATCCGGTACTGATAATTCGGAACTTGAATGATACAGTAACTCAAGAATTGCGTGGGTTGGAAGCACTTGAATACCACATGAGCATGAATGTCGAGTCACTGCGGGCGCGTAAGCAGGCAGCAATCTACTCTCGGACACTCCGTGGTAGAATTATCAATTTTGGTGGTCTGTTCTTTGCGATATACTGTGTCATCCGGATTCTCAGCGTAGGTTCTTTTTTTCAATTCCCCTCGATCTGGCCTTTGCAAGCTTTATCGACGTTTGATAGTGCCTCATCAACGTTATCAATCCTTCCCCACGCGAATCCTCACGGTCACAGACAGACCTAATCGCTGACATGCTAGTCAATGTCCTGACGCTCGTGACGCACCCCGACAGTGCCGCTGTCACATCGTTGGCACGTCAACTCAGCCTCGCGCTCGTGGGTATTATCATTCTCACCAGCGTCCGTAGAGTATTGAGGGGTGCCACTAGGGTTTGTGTCGGGAACTTTTTTGTCTATACTGTCTAACACGCTGGCACAGGTTCTTCGTGTCACAAGCAGGAACCTCGGCGCGTCACTCATGATGCTCTTCCTTGCACAACTCATGGTATGTATATCAGTCACTCATGAGACTTCACCTCGATTCTAGCCTGTCATTTGAATAGGGCATCTACCTCCTGTCCACAATTGTGCAGTTGCGCAACTCGTTTCCCCCCGCACCTGATGCGGAAGTCAACCTTTTCTCCACTATTCCGCAGTTTGAGGTGTTCGGCGCCGTGTTTGACTGGTCCGTCCTCATTGCCGCTGGTGCCTCTGCATTCATGAGATGGGGAAGCGAGAAAGTCAGTGTATTAAAGGAATGAATGTGGTTAATAGCAGAGTATAATGTTTTGATATACAGTTGACGTCTTACAGTACTTTTTAGTACCTAGACGAGTTTGTATTACACCAGTCAACTATGAGGCATCCGGCATAAAGAGAATTCAACGTTTTTTTATATTCTTTATAACAGGCTTTCAACGACAAAATTGAGTAATACAACAACCAAGGGAAAGGCGTGAGTTAGATAGATGGTAGGTTACGTGCCATCTTAATGTACGAATGCAGCGGAAACAGATGTGGGCGAACTACGTTTACTTGAACTGAACAAGACACGTTTTCAATACGTGATCCACATACAGAATGAACACGAAACACTTACGTTCTTGCCGTCAGCCCACTTCTTTCCATCGATCTCAAGATCCCAAGCAAGTGCAGCCTCGAAGAATGCCTTGTCCTGTTCATTGGAGAGGTCGAGCTTCTTGTACGAGTACGATTCCCAATCAGGAGCGACCTCGACGACGGGTTGGACGTCCAAGCCGCGAAGGATGAGGGCACCGGTGATGACGGAGTTGTTTGCTACACCAAGGACACCGACCGATCCAAAAAGGTATTTACGTGAGGCCTCGAGGCGGTTGAAGAAACCGCCGATCTGGTTCGAGGACATGAAGGTCTGGGAGAGCTCCTCGTTGTATTTGAAGTCGACACGCCAGATAGAGAAGCCTGAGGCATCGAAACTGGGATCCAGGATGGGATGTAAAAATAGAATCAATGAAGTTCGGATGCACGTACTTCTTGTAGAACCACTCAAGGGAGCCTCCAGCACCACGAGTGTCGTTGTTGGAGTACTGGCGCTTCCAATCCTCGAGGTTAAACGTGGATTTGGGCAGGTCATCGAGAGGGTTCTTCGCTTTAGGCTCGGAGGGAACATCGGGCTCATCCTCATCAACTTCTTTCTCCTTGGGCTTCTTCTCCGCCTTGGGTGCAGCCGCAGCCGCAGACTTGGGCTCCTTCTTCTCCTTTGCGGGAGGGACATATTGGAGTGCCTTCTCGACATACTGGATAGGGCCGAAAATGTCTTTAATCTGTGACTGGTTGGCAACTGTCTCGAGGTGGCGGATGAGGTGAGTGAGCTCGGAGCGGGCGGAAGCGTCGACGGTGACTTCAGCTGCACGAAGAAGGACACCGGCGATGTAGATATCAGCGAGAGTGATGCGCTCGCCAACGAAGAAGGTGCGGGTGGCAAGGTGGGCGTTGAGGGTCTTCAGCGCACGCATCTGGCGTTCGACGAATGTAGTATGGATCTGAAAGAGCGGTTATCGTCAAAGTCCTGGATATTCAAGTCAATGTGAACACGTACGGGCTTGTTG
Source organism: Termitomyces sp. DKA19 (assembly GCA_018851325.1). Classification (NCBI taxonomy): domain Eukaryota; kingdom Fungi; phylum Basidiomycota; class Agaricomycetes; order Agaricales; family Lyophyllaceae; genus Termitomyces; species Termitomyces sp. DKA19. The sequence continues at coordinate 28,862 of JABCKS010000103.1, forward strand.
TAGGGGACAATGGCACCGGAGACCAAACCGCGAATTAGTGAGGTGAAAGTATCAACCTCGAGTTCAGCGAGGTGAATCCATTGATCGATGAGAGCAGCACTCTTTGGATCAGAACCAAGAAGTCCTGCATTGGGAGCGAGTCCAGCAACTGGAAAAAGTTGGTATCAGGGCTACAATATCGATCGATAAGATAAAAAGATGGTCTCACCATAGCGAGCGATGGGGACACTCTCAAAGATCCTAAAACCATCTGCCGTCTCCAAAGCAGGGATCTTTCCATGAGGAAATTTTGCGAGAAACTCAGGCTTCTTATTGTCAACAAAGTGCTCGTATTGAGCAGGCAGCTCGAGCGGCACACCGCCGATAGCACCAACGGCACGAATCTAGCAAATCGACTAGGCATTAAGAAAGCAAATACAAGGAAAGGAGGGAAATGTGGACATACGACTTTTCCGGAGACTTGAACGGGGGTAGTCCAGAGAGTGTTAGACATTTTGAAAGAGCGATTGAAGAGAGGAGGAGTTGAAAAGTTGATTTTGATCACTGATTGAAATTTTGGCACGGTGTGACTATCTAATCACCGTGTCACACATCATGGCCCAAGATGCCAGTTAAAAAACTTTCAACCATGGTAACTTGATCTCACGAATTGTTGAAGTACGGGAATGACTTTCCGATTGCTCGTACCTTTCCTCAACATAGGTACAGTCGATGTGAGTCTTATGACTCGTGTCCTCATCCAAAACAATTGACATGAATGAGGTCCCGCACCCTTCCCACCAAGAATTTTGGCCGTCAATGATTGATCCCCCTCTGTCCGGTTTGTCTGGCACTACTACATTTGAGGCCTGTTATACACAGGTGGAATTGACCGGTGTAAACAAGAATAGACTATTCTATGATAATGAGTTACATCTAGCAGTGTACGACCAGTGACCTCGGTGGTCTCATTGTCTCCCATATATGCCAGCGGGTGCGATTGTGGCACCCTTGTCTCACTGCGCTCGCAAGTAAGCTACTCAGTTATAGTCATCTCACACTGCGCTCGCGTCGTTACGGATCATGTGTTTTCAATTCCCTATCTGGTCATTCTACGTACCATACACAGCTTATTCAGTCCCTCATAATGAGCTTGAGTTTCAGCTCTCTTCCGGGAGGGGATCGGGCGCTCGAGAACTTCTCAGACTCGTAGAAATCGGGATCTTTTTCGCGCAACGCCGGGCCGAACCTCCCCCTTGTGCTATCAACGGCCCGGCCTGACATACTTGCTTTCGGCGAGGCGACGTCATCGTTCGGTTTGACGGGAAAAGTCAACGTGACCAGTTATATCATGTTGTATGCGCAAGGCTGGCACAATCGCACATTATGCTGACTTATGACTTTGTTCTGAGATAACCGCCTCCACGCCCCAACGTTGGCCTTCTCCAAGGAAACCTGGTCTATAATTCCTGTGGGTCGAAAGGGAAAGTTATGATAGGATCTTTGACGCATGCGGACCACACCGAGGAAATGGTGTATGTCATTTTCTCCGTCGTATTACACCAAGGTAGAATATCTGGCCTCGGCGACACAGAGTGCCAAGTACTCCCTAAGGTGAGCGCTAATACTGGTTCTCAAACATGATATTGAATAGGTGTTGTAGCGGGTTCATGAAACATCGTTAATGACAAGTTTCAAGAAGTCGTTCTCGTCGAAGCATAAGCAAAAGGATACTGGCGAGGAAGAAGCGAACGACTAAGCGCGCAAAGGCCAAGGCCGAGCCTCGAGAAGCCCGCTCACAGGGGAAAGTCCGAGTTAGATCCCGCCCTTCGGCAGTCAATGATTAATCTGCATCACCGTGATTTGGCACTTCTCTTCAAGTCGGCACATGTCAGACACCAAATTGAAGCTGCCTTTAGCCAGTAGAAGTCATCCACCCATCAAGAGGAATATTGTCAGCCAGATAACCTGCAATCAGTACAAGTATCGTGTCACGCGGGAGATCCCTCGATCTCAGGGCATACACGCGTGACAAGGGTATTCGCCGTCAAGGTCCTACCATCTGCCAAACGTCCTAAGCTCGCACATGAAGAAGAAGCAATAATCAAACAGCCCTGGATTCCTCACGATTGGAAACATACCGAAGGCCAGTTCCTCGCCTTGATCCCACCATGCCCCTTCATTGCAGTATATATGTCTTCAGAATGCGTAGTTCCATTTAAGACATTCGGAAGCAGGAAGCTCTTTTCCATTTATCCTTGTCAGACTCAGAGACATGAAAATGGCCCACATACGCCACCACTTCCGACAGCTGCAGACTATTGTGACTGTTGCAATTGGAAAAAAGTTGTCGCAGGTGGACGGTATGATCGAACTTTTGGGAATTTCTCTCTTGATATTGACCAGGGTTTGTCGGTTCCTGGGTCTCACTTCCTTCACTAGCCAAAGATGGCTTCTAGCCATCAAACACCTCCAGAAGTTGGGGACTGCTCATCGGGACATCTCCTTCTCCAACAATCTCATTAGGAAATACCTAATTGAGCCACAGGAGTCGTTAAATTTCGGTGGGCCCGGCCCTCTACAAGCATATGTTTTCAAAGTGTGGGTCGAGAGGGGTTCCCGTCCAGGTACTCTCATCAATTTTGATCATGCCGGCTCCATCGGAGATAGGATTGAACACGTTCAATTGCTACCCCCTGCCTGTCTTGCCACTATGCCTTCCAGGATCAGTTCTACTGTACTTTCCCCCCTCACCGGAGTGGAAGTACATCGTCGAAGTACTACCTCTTGCTCTGGGTCTCCCTCAGTGTCTTCAATGCCAGATATCCTCAATCAGGCCGTCTCGCCCACAAACCCTATTGCCGGTGGCGAACCCTAAAGGCGTCGACACCTCGATGTCGAGAGAATTTTACCCTCGTGCTGATTTGGAGGGGTCCTCAGTCCCAAAAATGTCTGTAGCGAGACGAGGACAACAAGCAAGGTACTTGCGTTGTAAGGTTTTTATACCCCGTTTTTTGATGTCTCCTGTGATGACATTCTTCACATGGAACAATTCCATTTATGGCTATCGCACTGCTCTTATTTGCCCCCAAACTTGTTTTGGAAAAATCTGGTCTATGTGCTCTTGGTCTTTTGCACACAATATCAGTATCTGAAACCAGTCAAAGTCCGCTACTATGCACTCTCTAATTCAAAATTACCCTTGGCAACCAATCGCATGTCGGTTCCATGAAGAGGAATCGTTCCAACGGCTAGGCAACATAAAGCTTGGTAATATACATTGCAACTTGCAGAATGAGATCCTTAGGTCTCTCCCAACTTCCATTTTGACTACGACTATGGTTTGTTCTTTCTCCTTCAACAAAATCTATTAACAGTGCCTCAAACACTTCTAGTGCGACCTGAATTCTCGAGCAAGCTGATGTCCAACCTCAAGATGCTGTTGACGAGTTTATCTTCATTCTGCAGACTGCCATTCTGGATGAAGAGATCGCGAAGCACGGTGTTAGACAAAAGCGATTGCCTACGCAGCAGGAGGGCGAACAACCAAAGAGGGAAACGGAACATTGAAGTAGTATTGGAACATTCCAATGGCAGTGAATTTCCCAAGAAGAAAGCTCGAAAGGTTTGTCGTCTATTCCTTATTCCGTACAATCTCTGACAGCTAGTTTTCTGACGATGGATAATTCTGCGTATGCCCGACATGTTAGTAGTGAATTTTAATCAGCCCTGGCTTGTTGTGTTGTGCCCACATTCATCGATTTCCTTACACATACTTTACCTACTTAAATTTTTCGAGATTGAGCCATATCCTACCCTATGCTGTAGAGTAGGGCAGTGTAGGGTAAGGTCTGGGTGGCTGGGTCTGGGTAAAAAGTTCTACCCCAGAGTTACCCCAGCTATTCACTATTTCAGCGTCAGCAACATTGAATATAATCAAGAATATTTGCAGGTGTTTAAAGTGCAGATGATAATTCGCTTTTCTCCACTGGATCAGCTAATCATCATTTCCCCACCTTCAATATCCTATCTCATTGTCTTGCTGATTGCAGGAGCAGCACCGAAATTGGAATGGAGTCTGGTTGATATGGGTCGATGGCGTAGTTGGTTATCGCATCTGTCTAACACACAGAAGGTCCTCAGTTCGAACCTGGGTCGACTCAGTAAGACCAAAAAAAACTCTTTTTCCATCCATCCATGCATGCCTTACGCATCAAATTCTCCCACCACATAGTGTCTATCTTAAGGTTGCTTAGCCTGCTGATATTTATGTTATAAAGTAAAAGCAATAATCCCTCTTAGCTCAGCGGTAGAGCGCTTCACTAGTAGAGCTTGTCTTCTATATGAAGAGGTCAGTCGTTCAAGTCGGCTAGAGGGAAGTCACTTACTTTGAGAGTATTCAGCTCTTGAACGCCTTTCGTCACCATAGGGGATAGAAGTTTTGTTGCTTGCTTTATCATCTCTGCCATTCTAAAAGTTTTGATCGAAGCACTCGGAAATCTCTATGGAGGATGAATCCGCTGTGAAAAGCCTTCGCCCTCATACTATTATACCGAGTCAGTCTTACCCTGGAAAGTTGAGTATGTAGGATTGGAAGAAATAAAGGTACAAGGTCCATCAACAAATACATCCAAAATATTTGATATACGACATTCTCTGAACAATCGCATCAAGACCCAGTCCATGGTATACAAAACTTTATGGTATCCAAACTTCCGTGATATCTGTAATCTGGAATCCTGACAAACACAATCATTCTACGAAGGAAACTCAGATGGATCCCAAGCACAAGCGTCCTCACACCCGCGCCATTCCAGCCACTCGGCACAGTGATACGCGACCGTTCGTTTAGGACACGGTTCCAACTCTTTGACCGAGCCATCTCCTCCTCGGATTACGCCGAAATAGCTGTTTCCCACTCGGATTACATGTACCATAGGGAAGCCATGTCCTACCACAGCAGAGACGTTGCGCAAAGGTAACAGGTCAGGTAGACCAACATACCGCATTGTTGGTGGGATACCAGGACGAAGTTGCTAGACAGGTGTCAGTTTTCGAGAGTATAACGCGACGGAGGGTAAAAAAAGATACCTCGAGAAATGGGACAGGATCTCTTGACGAAGAGGGAACGTGGTCTAATGTCAACGACAATGCCAACACAGTCCTCGGGATCAGCCATGACGCTAGGCCAGGCGAGAGGTCTGGTGGATAGGCGATCTTCAAATTCCGAAGGTTGACCAATGATGGAAGAACACCCCATACAGCTGCATCAAATCCGACTGCACGCTGCACACTCTCATCATGAGCAGTGAGTACGAGGGACCGCAGCTGTTGGCGGCCCCTTAGGAATTCTGCAATAGCCGGGAAAAGATCGCGGTCCGAGACCCGGCGATGTACTGCCGTTATCGAAAAAGAAAAGTGGCGGAGGAAGGGCAGGACAAGACCGTATGTCCGATGAGTACCACGGAATTGCTGTGACGTGGCGCCGTCGAGGGAACAGCAAAGTGAAAGGGACTCCATCTGGCGGCCATTGGCTAGGATGTCGGCGAAGAGTTGATTATTTAGGGGGACGTGACCTGTAAAGTGGAAATGTGTGAGGTTGCGGATGGAGACGCTGTTGGTAGGAAAGACCCAGTTGGGGTTATCAACGTAGACGGTACGCAAGAAATCGCGGTTTTGGGCGAGGAAGGCCTGTACTTGATTAGCCGTTCCACCTGATGTGCAGTACGAGAAGTGAGCAAGATGTTTGAACTCGAACTGAAGATCAGTAGGACCATCCGGTGAACTAGAATTGGGATGAGCATCTACGCACAACAGATGACGACGTGGAACATCACATACTGGATCGACAGACCGCGTAAACGTGGCATACATGTTTGCAAGACACGTAGGACCGGTATTATACCATCTACGCCCGCGGAAATATGCACGTTACGTAGGTTGATTAAATTTGGGAGTGCATTAGTCAACATTCCTAGAGTGGAATAAACGCAACTCAGACTTCAGCTCAATGGAAGGAGCAAGCAAACCCACCTATTTGAAAGGCCAACGCCCCATCCCGATCCCGTAGGGGAGCGTATATTCGCAGAGTCCGGACGGCAATTGCGAACTTGGGGTCCACGATAATGCGTGTGAGAATGTCAGCGCTCCTCTGAGCATGTCGTGCATCTTCATCCTTAGCATATCCAACCTCTCCTAAAGGATGCATCCAAACATCGTTCCTACCCTCCTCAGCATCGATCCCCCCAAAGTGAAGGTCCAGCTTCCGGAAGAGAATTTGACTAGCGACGCGTGATATGGTATGGGGTATGAAGAGTAAGGCTTTGAGGTCGTGTCGAGGGAGGTAGAGTGCGATCTCGCGCCATATTTCTGTGGAGAACCGTTCTTTCTTTGCCGGGAGTGGCGATAGAAGCTGATATAGCTATCGTTCAACCATGTTCGCAACCTCTCACTGTAAACGGTAACAGACCTTTTCGACCGTCACTGAACGTTGATGCAGCAATGCTTTCGCTTCAGGGTTGTCAGGTTCGGCGACTAACGCTGCTTGAAGATCTAGAGACATGACAAAACCGCGCTGCGGTCAGTCAGGTGGTAGGGTGTTAGGGTGAGAATGACAAACATACCATCCTGGGCTCCAAAGTGCGATCCAGCCGTAAGTCTAGCCCGGGCCCGCAGGATTCGAGCCTTTGCTGTGGTTTCAGGGGAAAGTGTAGAAATGAGTAGGCATGATTGGACAGCATTTTCGATAATGGTTCTAGAAGGCCTAATTGATTTTATGTGTTGGTCATGGTCAACATAAAATCCCCTGAATGTAAAGATCAGCCACTGACCCTTCAGGGTGCAGACTCCTCATGGCATAGAGGAGGAGGTCAGCCTTTTGGTTGTCGGTCAAACATGATGAAACATCGCGGATACTGGCATCAAGGATTTTGGGATTGAAGACGTCCATGGTTGAAAGGTATCAATGAACCGGGGAGATGCTGAATGTGTTAGCAGCTTTAAGAAATTTCTCTCTGGGTATAGCCGCGGCAATGACCCGCTTCCTCCCGTTTCCAACTGACTGGTAGGGTACTCATAAGATGCAGAGCCCCTTCGCGGGGTGGCAAAGTGTTATGGGAACTCAATGGTCCAAAAGCGGGCCTGGACGTAGTCTAGACGGCCAGCTTCTCATGTGATCTCGCGTTATGTCTATCCCCTAAGCAACGAACCAATGAAACAAACTTCACCTGAACAGGAATTCGGACATGTCCCAATTGTAGGCGCGAAAATTGCTGGAGTCACTGAAGGCAACAGAAAGGGAGAAAAACAATAGGAAGCAAATTACTTGGATAAATTGAATTGCAGAAAGACTGCGGTTTCGCACATGGTCAGGTACGAGGCAACAAAGATGCAAGTTCACACAAAATTTGAGATGGAATTCCTATGACGTGAGATTTATTGATTGCTCCTCTCGTGCTTGTGACAGAAAAACTTTGTACTTCTTTTCTCGACAGCTGATGGATGGTGAACTCTTTTTGGAGGTAAACATGTAATTACAATAAGGTATTATCAATTCGAAGGTTTAATACAAGTGTGCTGGAGTACATGTACATCTTCTGTCCCTAATGGTGGACATGAAAGGGGCCAATCAGTAGAGCTCAAGCTACGAGTGGTAGCGGAAGATGGGTACGAAGCAAGCGCGATCCCCAGGATATGAAAGCATATATACACTCAATAGAACTTTGAATGAGTTAGAACGTTACTGGGCGAAAATCATTGGACATTTTGCTGCAATTGTGACATTTTGACGAGCTGGAAGCCTGTATCAGGACTTTCTGTGTGGTTTTGTACATAAACTCTGTCAAAACAACTTATTATTTACAAATTGTGAGTCGGGTGTGAGATGTTCTCTCTGAAGATTAATCTAAAGATTGAGGGGCTTGAGTGATTCGCATCGAGACCGGTAACGATGGAGATGGTCACGTATCGGTCACGACTTACGTAACAAGCCTTTCTTTCGAGGCTCGCTGTCTACTGTGTAAACGACCGTACACGTCGGCGCGGGCTCTCCTTGTTTCAGCGACTCTCAAAATTGACTTTTCCTTCTGCAACCTTCTTTGACCTCATCCAGTCCCGTGCCTCTAGAATATTCCTTCGACCTTTAGGAATTCGCAAGCAGCATTTCGCCATGCGTTTCATCCAAAGGTTCTCAGAGGTCTATCTAGTACTAGCCTGTATGACACTGGGTAGTTCAGGTACGTGGTATATCTTGTAGGTGCGGTTCATATGTTGACAACGTTCGTTCGGCAGCTTATTTCATCATAACCGAGCCCACACGCGATACACAATGGGTGTTGGGCACTCCAAACTCTATATCATGGACAAAGGGCGTCCTGGACGGTATCGGGAGCTTTGATGTGGAGATGGTGCGGCTAAGCTCCAGTGGGCTCCTTTTTGTAGCGCGAAACGGTGAGCATTCGACTCATCGTCACCGTTAAAATCATATTGACTCAATCCAGTTCCCGCGACCAACTCATCGTTGAATATCCTACTGCAAGATGTTCCACTAGGCGACGACTATTTCTTGTTATTTATGAACTCGACGCACGGCGTCATATATGCCACATCGCCTCGGTTTAGCGTTGTTTCTGCTTCTTCTAAAAGCACAGCGTCGACAGCATCTAATGTGGAAACAGTCACAGTCATTGGGGCACCGAACCCCACGCAGCAGTTCGCTGTGACATTCCCTGCAATGAAGAATAGAGGTTTTGAGAGCTGGGGAGATGCATGCCACGCCTGGAGCTTGGGGAGTGTGCTGGTGGGTTGTGTGGTAGGTGCCATATGGACGCTACGGTAATGCACATTTTCTCTCTGTAGATCATATCACCTTGGTCACTTTGGAACGTTTTTTTTTGGTACGGTCGTTTGTACTCATCAAGTTGTTCACACATCACATACACACAAAATTTTCCTCATATAATGGTACTCACTTCTACGCACGGACACGCATTTTACCTACTATCGGACGCCTTTTTACAGCCAACCCTTGTCTACCATACTATGTATAACTTATCACACAGTAGATCCCACCAATGGTTTTATACAAACGTTTTTGGGGGACTTGTGGGTGAGGTCCAAGGGTCATGCAAACTCTATAGGCTTTGGTGGACCCGTGGCACCACACGCTAGGTCGAAACGTGCATGTGGAGACGGTATGCAAGACCGTATTTGATTAGTCAGTAGGGGTAACATCCGCGAGTGCCAGGTATACTCGAGTCACCAAGCCAGATAGACTCAATATTTTGCCGCACACACGACACCATTTCCCCGTTTCACTAGGTTTCAGTCTGGGCTTGTCGATACGTACTTAGGTAGAATATGAAAATCGGCTAACAAGTTACTATTAAGCTCTTTTCACAAGCCGTTCCGCAAGTCAGGTTGGCCACGTGTATTTCGTTTAACCGCGACCCCTATCCATCCATCCACCATCGTTGTTTGCCAGTCCAAAAGACCGACAAGAAAGGACCCCAAGTTTGCAAGTATATCGCTTTTGTGCTCATTTGACTAGGTTATCTCGAATTTGGCTCCCAGTTGGTCGTAAGTAAAAGTATCTGTTTGTCGATATACGTAGCAACCTGCAGTATCTCGGCTTTTCATCAGTCTTGAAATTATGCCACTGCACATAATCTATCTGCACATTTGTATGACATGGTTTTGAATGGGTCGTCCTCTGCATGACTGGACGTTAGCGTCAACCTCTTGTTATGACTGCTCAGTACCCCAGGCCCAGCCACGGTTCTAGTCACAAGTAGATATGTCTCCATCTCGCTTCTGTGTAGGCAATACCTCATACGTTGCAACCGATTCATACTTACATCTTCCCCTCTGAGACTTCTTCCATCAATCCAAGAGACGGACTAGCTTCTGTCGCTGTGGTCCTCAGTAACGACCAATGATCTATTAACATCCGTTCGACTTGATCATGCCATGCTATATGTAGAACCTCAAACCCAGTGAGAACTGGATCTGGGCTGGTCGGGCTATATATGAGATTATCTGTATTAATTTCAGATTCAGATGAATCCTTCAGAATCCCGAAGTTTACCCACTTTTCAGATGCTCTCCTGGTATCTTATGGGATCCTAGGGCCGTATCTGTTGGGCGTCTGGTGATATTTCTGTATGGATCTGTTGGAAATCTGTTCTCATTGGGTTAAATCTGAAAAATATACATTTCTATTTTTAAGAGTATTACAATTGGAATCTGGTACTATCTGGTCTTTACCAAAACGATCTGATTTGATTCCATTGTCATATTCCTGAAAATATACTGAGTCAATGACAGAGAAAAAAACAATGTATTAAACATTAAATGTTGTATGAGTTCTGGTTAGGCATGTTAGACAAAGTACAAGATGTAGTGAGGGAGTGATCCTTGGTTGATTGGGTTTCCTTTCTTTGTCTTTTGGTTTCTTCTTTTAAAAGTTGCTGATATTTCCATGAGAATCAGTAAGTATCAGATACACTGGCAGATTGGCATAGCATACTGCTTTTGTTGCAGTATCACAAGATTTCCAGTTAATGGCAAAGTCTCCTTCAGTGGCATTGGGGATGTGATGCAAGGTAATTAATAAGATAGAGATTACTGTATAGGAAAATGTGAGTATACTGATAGAAACTCAAATTTGATCATCTATACCAAGCCATTGTGACTCCATCTTTTGGCTTGGTCTTGTATTTGATTTCTTCATAACAGGGTTTGATGCACTTGGAGCAGCAGTTTTGGGAATAGATATGGAAATTACTTACAAAAGCTTGAGTATCAGGCAAGGCTTTAGCTGTTGAAGATGAGATGGGGCAGAAGCAGGTAGGTCAGTCAATGCAGAATCTTGAGTATCTATTGTCATCAGTGCCTGTTCTGTTGGAGCTGGGATTTGGGCTTGTGATAGCTGAGGCTGGGCTGGTGTTGGCAACATGGATGAGATTGATGACAAAGCTGAGGAGGGGACAGGAGCAGCAGCAGCAGAAGAAAGTAATTGCATTGAAGAAGACAGAGCTAAGATAGGAGCAGTAGAGGAAGAAAGTGATTGTGTTGAAGAAGATAGGACTGAGACAACTGAAGTGTTTGAAGGCAAAAGTACTGAAATGTTTTTGGATGCTATTGATGGAGTAGCTAGGTCTGGCAGGGTTGTCATAGCAATGGGAAGAGAAGATGAAAACATAGTCATTGCTAATAGTGGTGTTGATAGATTGGACAATGAAAAACCCTGTGCTGACATCAGATCTAGAATAAAATATTTCAATTCAGATAAACATATGATTGGGTAATTATGCACCTTTGGGCCCATTGTCATTGTTGATTTCAAAAACAAAAACTCCATGCAAAGGAGACTTTGAATGCTTTTGTTTTTTCAGCTTAAATTTGTTGCATGAGTTATTATTGTTCTCATAGAATCATTTGCCCAAAAGAATGTTGCAGTAATTGTATAAAAGAAAGCAGAAACATATTCATAGGTTTATCATAATCATGATCTGGGCAGTTCTGGTACCAATCTGGGTATTAGATTGTTGTATAGGACTCAAGCTTTTAGTGAATGTCTGCCAGTAGAAACTCAAAGTGTTTAGTTGACATAGTGTAATTAAAAAAATTCTTGGCTGTCTACATTATCTTTTTCCATAATGATGGGGCCTCACCATGCTGTCACAATTCATTCTAAGTTACTTGTACAGTGTCTGAAAATTCCTTCTAATACTATTAGTTCTGGGGCTTTTTTGAAGTCTTAGAAGGTCTACTTTGATTCCACACTAATTGCTTGATAATGGCTTGATGTTAATGTGGGTGTCTTCCAAAATATTGTTATTCTGAAGGTAGAGGTTTCTCAATAAACTCCAGCCTAAGTGATTCACTTCCTGGGAACCACCAAGCCTTTACCTATTAATTGCCTTTTTCTTCTAAAATATTGCTATTCTACTTAGGCTATTTATACCTCTGTCTACAGTGCATAGACTACTTTCTACATGTGACTTTTGGTTTCCATCATTCCAGCACCTCTACTCTAAATGGTATTCTAATTCCTACTTTTAAATGTTTTGAATGCTTGTTTCATTGCCATAGGCTAGTTTCTTGTGCCTTCATTCTTCTTTTCTATTCTAAGGTTCTTCCTTCTCTATTTATCTCTTCCTCTTTTGTATTGCTTCCATTCATAGGTTCCCTTCCATTCATATTCACCATTCCAATCTGGTTATTCTTAGATCAGATCTTATTTTGATCCAGATCTTGTCAGAATTGATGCCACTCTGGTGCTTTTGCCAGTTTCATGCTTCCCTCATATTACAGTGATTGGACTATCATTGAGTGTATAGCCTTGTATAGTCCTTGTCCTATCCTGTTCTGTATTTCTTCTGG